>WNWK01015783.1:0-32500 GCA_009830355.1 Cherax destructor | reverse complement strand
TCTACCAGTAGGAGAAACACTTGATACATCAGGTAAAAACTATAGTGGCTGAAGAGTTAGATCCATTAGCAATGACAGTACTAGACACAGCAGTAGGAACTATAGGGGGCGCCACCATAGGGACTATGGAGATGTGCACAGCAGTGGGGAAGTGAGGATTACTCACAGCATGTGTCACAGCACTATTAAACAGAGTTAAGATAAGGAAACATCCTAATAACTCCCTCAACATAAAATGGGTTATTAAAATATGAGAATATAGAGTCAGTAACAGCCAGGGTTGAGGAAGTTTGTACTCCTGAAGTAACAGCAGTGGTAGATGACACAACTAGGAGTAACCGTGTTTAATAATGTCCTGAACCTTGCACTGGGGGAAATATTTGTCCCTGAAATTTGTCATATTGGGGTATTTATTCCTTAACTCTCTACTACTAGAATATTTGCCCCTGAATTCGTATTACTGAATTATTTCCTCCCAAGGTTTGTGCTTCCGAAGTATTTATTCCCGAATCTTGCACTGGGACTATATTACTGGACCCTTCACTTGTTCCTAGTAAAGAATCACTCAGATTTCCTTTATTACCTGACATCGTATCTAATACCAACTTAACCTTAATCCTACTTGATCTTCTAATTGCACTGTTCACCGTCATGCTACGCGAATTATTTTTTTTTTCATTACACACTGAGTAACACACCTCTCTCACATATAAATATATCTGAATATCAACGAATAACAGCAGGTCAGCTAACGGGTCTGGTAAGTAGAAAAAATGCAAAACACAACAAGGTTTACGTGGCTTACGGTCAGGGTCGCGTCACTTCACACTTCATAACTCACATAAATTTCACTAATTCTCGTACTTTCTTTCGACAGGTTATCAATCACAGCAACAAACCAAGGCAAAAAAAAAATATTGGAAGCTTGGTTTAGTAAACACTAAGAGTCTTAAAACACGTGAGCCGCGTTTATCGCTAAACCGCTAAACCGCTGCCATCATGTGAGAACGTTGCTCGCATTCTACCCTCTGTATATATTATATATACCACCTATTAGGATTAGACAGTATAATAATCTATGTGACATGTCAAGATATCTTATTAATGAAAATAAGATACCAGATATATTCCTGGTAAACCTTTTGGGGCCTAGTTCCTAGGCCTTTTGTGTATGCATATGCTCTCGCGCTACCCTCCACAGGATGGTCATGGGGTGCATCATAAACTAGCCACTTCGGTGGCAAAATCTAAAAAATCTAATCTACTAGGTTTGATATATTACCGCTCTAAAAGTTCGTTAAACATAGAGCCATTATTCCTGGCTTTTACTTCCATATATTACAGTATTATCCACAAGACAAAAATTCCGATTAGCTGGGATACTCCTTTCCTAATTAGTATCACATACGAGGCTTAAAAGAAAATGGACACAATGAGTACAATTTACTGAATAAATTAAGTAAAAGGACACAAGTGCAACTAATGTGACATTTTATTGTGGCAACGTTTCGCTCTCCAGGAGCTTTGTCAAGCCGTTACAAACAATACATGGACACAGAGGGTATGTATAGGCTTAAAGTGAGGTGTAATACTAGTGGTGGTAGTAGTGATATAAGTTGTAGTAGTAGTAATACAATAAAATACTATAAAATGTCACATTAGTTGCATTTGTGTCCTTTTATTTAACATTGTCGGTAATTCTACCAATATTAATACAATTTACTGAATAAACAAAATGGGGGAAGTACAGTTTTACCTTACATCTCACACAAAAACCTTCAGAATAAATATTATATCTTATAACACTTTGACTATAGGAATTATTACAAAAGAGGGAACTGATACCAGTATGTATCACTCTTAAGCCACCAGCTGACCAGAGATCCACTTTACCTGGACAAGACACACACTCTGAGCTGTCCAGAGCTTAACTCCTTATCTGGCCAGAGTTCTGCACTCGGTCAAAAGCTCTCTCCAGAGCTGTCACTACACCAGGCACTCTGCTCCGTTCCACACACTCCCTCTCCAGTACAGGAAGAACAATATGTTATGGCATGAACAACACAAGTGTCGGCGGGGCAAGTGATATACTCGTTAAAGCATTGTTGGAATGTTTCCCTTAGGAATCATTCTGATATGATCAGGCTGGACGACCCTGTGTGAGTGTGTATGTGTTAGATACCATTTTGTCCTAGGCACATGTCGATTAGACACTAGGCCTGTTGTATGTGTGTGTGTGTGTGTGTGTGTGTAAGGAAACACTTCGAAATGTTTCCGCCCCGTCGGGAATTGAACCCGGGCCCTCCGTGCGTGTGTGCATGTGTGTATATATATATATATATATATATATAATATATATATATATATATATATATATATATATATATATATATATATATATATATATATATATGTGTGTGTGTGTGTGTGTGTGTGTGTGTACTCACTTAGTTCTGGGTGCAGAGGTCGATTCACAGCTCCTAGTGGTGAGAGGATGTGGGTGGGTGTGGGTGGTGGTGGGAGAGTGGGGTGAGAGGGTGTGGGTGGTGAGAGAATGTGTGTGTACTCACCTAGTTGTGGTTGCAGGGGTCGATTCATAGCTCCTGGCCCCGCCTCTTCAATGGCCGCTACTGGGTCACTCTCCCTTCGCCATGAGCCTTATCATACCTCTTCTTGAAGCTATGAATGGATCCTGCCTCCACTACATCACTTCCCAAGCTATTCCACTTCCTGACCACTCTGTGACTGAAGAAATACTTCCTAACATCCCTGTGATTCATCTGAGTCTTCAACTTCCAACTGTGACTCCTTGTTGCTGTGACCCATCTCTGAAACATTCTGTCTCTGTCCACCTTGTCAATTCCTCTCAGTATTTTATATGTCGTTATCATGTCCCCCGTATCTCTCCTGTCCTCCAGTGTCGTCAGGTCGATTTCCCTTAACCTCTCCTCGTAGGACATACCCCTTAGCTCCGGGACTAGTCTTGTTGCAAACCTTTGCACTTTCTCTAGTGTGTGTGTGCTCACCTAGTTGCTCACCTAGTTGTGGTTGCAGGGGTCGAGTCATAGCTCCTGGCCCCGCCTCTTCACTGGCCGTTATTGGGTCACTCTCCCTGCGCCATGAGCTTTATCATACCTCTTCTTAAAGCTATGTATGGAACCTGCCTCCACTACATCGCTTCCCAAACTATTCCACTTCCCGACCACTCTGTGACTGAAGAAATACTTCCTAACATCCCTGTGATTCTTGTTACAAATCTTTGCAATTTCTCTAGCTTCTTTACGTGCTTGGCTAGATGTGGGTTCCAAACTGGTGCTGCATACTCCAGTATGGGCCTAACTTACACAGTGTACAGGGTCCTGAACGATTCTTTATTAAGATGTCGGAATGCTGTTCTTAGGTTTGCTAGGCGCCCGTATGCTGCAGCAGTTATTTGGTTGATGTGCGCCTCAGGAGATGTGCCTGGTGTTATACTCACCCCAAGATCTTTGTCCTTGATTGAGGCTTGTAGTCTCTGGTCCCCCTAGACTGTACTCCGTCTGCGGTCTTTTTTGCCCTTCCCCAATCTTCATGACTTTGCACTTGGTGGGGTTGAACTCCAGGAGCCAATTGCTGGACCAGGCTTTGCAGCCTATCCAGATCCCTTTGTAGTTCTGCCTGGTCCTCGTCCGATTGAATTCTTCTCATCAACTTCACATCATCTGCAAACAGGGACACTTCGGAGTATATTCCTTCCGTCATGTCGTTCACAAATACCAGAAACAGCACCGGTCCTAGGACTGACCCCTGTGGAACCCCACTCGTCACCGGCTGCCACTCTGACACCTCGCCACGTACCATGACTCGCTGCTGTCTTCCTGACAGGTATTCCCTGATCCACTGTAATGCCTTCCCTGTTATCCCTGCCTGGTCCTCCAGCTTCTGCACTAATCTCTTGTGTGGAACTATATCAAACGCCTTCTTACAGTCCAAGAATATGCAATCTACCCACCTCTCTCTCTCTTGTCTTACTGCTGTCACCCTGTCGTAAAACTCCAGTAGGTTTGTGACACAGTATTTCCCGTCCCTGAAACCGTGTTGGCCATCGTTGATAAGCTCATTCCTTTCTAGGTGCTCCACCACTCTTCTCTGATAATCTTCTCCATGACCTTGCATACTATACATGTCAGGGACACTGGTCTGTAGTTTAGTGCTACGTTTCTGTCTCCTTTTTTAAAAATTGGAACTACATTTGCTGTCTTCCATACCTCAGGTAGTTGCCTGGTTTCGATAGATGTGTTGAAGATTGTTGTTAGGGGTACACATAGCTCCTCTGCTCCCTCTCTCAGGACCCATGGAGAGATGTTATCCGGCCCCATCGCCTTTGAGGTATCTAGCTCGCTTAGTAGCCTCTTCACTTCCTCCCCATTTGTGTGTATTGTGTCCAGCACCTGATGGTGTACCCTACCTCTCCGCCTTTCTGGAGGGCCTTCTATCTCCTCTGTGAACACCTCTTTGAATCTCATGTTGAGCTCCTCACACACTTCGTGGTCATTTCTTGTGACCTCCCCTCCTTCCTCAGCCTTCCTCAACCTGTGTGTACACTCACCGATTTGTGTTTGCAAGCGTCGACACTTAACTCTAGGTGTGTAGTGTTGTGCGTGTACTGTACACACACACACACACACACACACACACAGTAGCGACCAGTGAAGAGGAGAGGAGCTGTGAATCGACCCCTGCAATCACAACTAGGTGAGTACACACACACACACCACCGCGCCCATAACCTTCAGGTCGTAACAAATAACAAAAAGTAATCACCCACATTGAGGGTGGTGTGGGTGGAGTTGTGGGTGGAGTTGTAGGCGGAGGTGTGGGTGGAGGTGTGGGTGGAAGTGTGTGCGGAGGTGTGGGTGGAGTACAACATTCTTAATGAGAGTGGAAGAGGTAAGTGCAGGAGTGTACAAAGTGTCTTATGTGATTTAAGTGGTGGTGGTGGGAGGATGTGGGTGGTGGTGGGAGGGTGGGGGTGAGAGGGTATGGGTGGTGGGAGGGTGGGGTGAGAGGGTGTGGGTGGTGGTGAGAGAATGTGGGTGGGTGTGGGTGGTGGTGGGATGGTGTGGGTGGAGGTGGGAGGGTTTGGGCGAGAGGGTGTGGGTGGTGGGAGGGTGGCGGGTGAGAGGGTGTGGGTGGTGGTGAGAGAATGTGGGTGGGTGTGGGTGGTGGTGGGAGGGTGGGGATGGGAGGGTGTGGGTGGTGAGAGGGTGGGGGTGAGAGGGTGTGGGTGGTGGTGGGAGCGTTTGGACGAGAGGGTGTGGGTGGTTGGAGGGGTGAGAGGGTGTGGGTGGTGGTGGGAAGGTAGGGGTGAGAGGGGTGTGGGTGGTAGTGAGAGAATGTGGGTGGGTGTGGGTGGTGGTGGGAGGGTGAGGGTGTGGGTGGTGGTGGGAAGGTGGGGGTGAGAGGATGTGGGTGGTAGTGAGAGAATGAGGGTGGGTGTGGGTGGTGGTGGGAGGGTGGGGGTGAGAGGGTGTGGGTTGTGAGAGGATGTGGGTTGGTGTGGGTGGTGGCGAGAGGGTGTGAGTGGTGGCGAGAGGCTGTGGTTGGTGGTGAGAGGGTGTGGGTGGTGGGGAGATAGTGTGGTGGTGGTGAGAGGGTGTGGGTGGTGGTGAGTGTGTGGGTGGTGAGGGTGTGGGTGGTGGTAGTGGGGGTTAGGGTGGTAGTGATGGTAGTGGTGGTGACAGTGGTGGTGATAGGAGTGGTGGTGGTTTTAGTGGTGGTGGTGGTGGTGGTGGTAGTGGTGGTAGTGGTGTAGTAGTAGGTGTGGTGGTAGGACTGATAGTAGTGGGTTCAGGGTGGTGGTAGGAGTGGTAGAGGCAGTACTGGTGGTGGTAGTGGTGGTAGTGGTGGGGAGTTGGAAGTGGTATTGGTTGGGGTAGTGGTGGAGGAAATAGTAGTGGTGGGGGTTGTGGTAGTTGTGGGGGTGGTGGTAGTTGTGGTAGTGGGTGGTGGTAGTGGTGGGGGTGGTGGTAGTGGTGGGGGTGGTGGTAGTGGTGGGGGTGGTGGTAGTGGTGGGGTGGTGGTAGTGGTGGGGTGGTGGTAGTGGTGGGGTGGTGTTTATGGTGGGGGTGGTGGTAGTGGTGGTGGTAAGAGTGGTAGAGGTAGAACTGGTATTGGTGGTGATTGTGTCACAAATACATTTACAGGGAGCCTTTATTGACGTTTCGCCCACGTATTGGTCTTTATCAACTTTACCTCTGAACGTTTCATGTTGCAACAAAAGCTGGCTGTTTTTCCCAGTCATATTCCACCACACCTGATGGGCTTCACACGGTGGTGGTGCTGGTGGTATTGGTGGTGATGGTGTCAATGGTGACAATTGTGATATCGGTGGTGGTGCTGGTGGTGTTAGTGGTGATGGTGGTGTCAGTTGTGATAATTTTGATATGGATGGAGGTGGTGGTGGTGAGAATGAGACCTTCATCTGCATATGTTGCATTCCATCAAGCTTCTAACACTCATTTGATAGCTGAGTTGCGTCTTAATGGGTCTAAATATTGCCTAAATTAGCATTTTACGGGAAGGGGTTGTGATTCTTATTGTTCCTGTGAGAGAAGATGTGTAACGCTTTCTGTGTGTGTGTGTGTGTATGTGTACTCACCTATTTGTGGTTGCAGGGGTCGATTCATAGCTCCTGGCCCCGCCTCTTCACTGATTGCTACTAGGTCCTCTCTCTCCCTGCTCCATGAGCTTTATCAAACCTAGTCTTAAAACTATATATGGTTCCTGCCTCCACTACGTCACTTTCTAGGCTATTCCACTTCCTGACAACTCTATGACTAAAGAAATACTTCCTAACATCCCTTTGACTCATCTGAGTCTTCAATTTCCAATTGTGACCCCTTGTTTCTGTGTCCCCTCTCTGGAACATCTTGTCTCTGTCCACCTTATCTATTCCTCGCAGTATTTTATATGTCGTTATCATGTCTCCCCTAACCCTCCTGTCCTCTAGTGTCGTCTGGCCGATTTCCCTTAACCTTTCTTCGTAGGACAATCCCCTTAGCTCTGGGACTAGTCTTGTTGCAAACCTTTGCACTTTCTCTAATTTCCTGACGTGCTTGACCAGGTGTGGTTTCCAAACTGGTGCTGCATACTCCAGTATGGGCCTGACGTATATGGTGTACAGAGTCTTGAACGATTCCTTAGTGAGGTATTGGAACGCTATTCTTAGGTTTGCCAGCCGCCCGTATGCTGCAGCAGTTATCTGATTGATGTGTGCCTCAGGAGATGTGTGTGTGTGTGTGTGTGTACATTCAAGTCTAACACGTAAAACTGTCAACAATCAAATCGCATTAGCACAGGAGCCGACGCTGTGGTGGAGTCCCCGAGGCAGGACCTGGCTCGCTGACCACAGTGTAACACTCACTACCGATCCATGACTGACTAGTAACCTGTAGTCGCTTCCGGAGGTCACCCTTGAACCCCCAGACCAGGCCTCCTGGTCGATCAGACTGTTGGTGCCCGCCGCCCGTAGACCAACGTATGCACCACAGCCTTGCCGATCAGGAACCGACTTGAAAAAATTGTAGCAGTATCCGACGCATGTTGAACCAGCACTCGCCTGCTCACTGACATCCAACAAACATTTCATCTTAGCATCTAACTTCCATTCAACACCTGTGACAAAACACGTGTGAGGCTCATGGGATATCTCGCCTATACAACATACCTCTTCAGTAGAATATAGAGGTGATTTTGATACTAAAGAGAGTGGAATAAGTGGAGAGGTGATTTTGAGGTGTTCAATACCTCAGTCTTGTTAAATAAAAAGGTGGTCAGTCGCTCAGTCTTGTCAAATAGAAAGTGGTCAGTCCCTCAGTCTTGATGAATATTTCTTATTTAGCAACATGACAGTATTGTATAGCATAAATATAATTCATATATGTATTATATAATTAATCTCAACATCTGAGTCGTCGTCTACGGTCACCCATCAGAACTTCATTACTGTCATACATCTGAATGGATTACCAAGCACAATGTGCGTGTTTTTCTTCCCTGAAGATCCTGCAAGCACTCAAGGTACCACATATTTATCAGGAGCAGTGTTCGTCACGAGCAGTGTTTGTCAGGACCAGTGTTCGTCACGAGCAGTGTTCGTCAGGAGCAGTGTTCGTCAGGACCAGTGTTCGTCAGGAGCAGTGTTCGTCAGGACCAGTGTTCGTCACGAGCAGTGTTCGTCAGGACCAGTGTTCGTCACGAGCAGTGTTCGTCAGGAGCAGTGTTCGTCAGGACCAGTGTACGCCAGGAGCAGTGTTTATCAGGACCAGTGTTCGTCAGGAACAGTGTTCGTCAGGATCAGTGTTTGTCAGGACCAGTGTTCGTCAGGATCAGTGTTTGTCAGGACCAGTGTTTGTCAGGAGCAGTGTTCGTCAGGAGCAGTGTTCGTCAGGACCAGTGTATGTCAGGAGCAGTGTTTATCAGGACCAGTGTTCGTCAGGACCAGTGTTCGTCAGGATCAGTGTTTGTCAGGACCAGTGTTCGTCAGGATCAGTGTTTGTCAGGACCAGTGTTTGTCAGGAGCAGTGTTCGTCAGGACCAGTGTATGTCAGGACCAGTGTATGTCAGGAGCAGTGTACGCCAGGAGCAGTGTTTGTCAGGACCAGTGTTCGCCAGGATCAGTGTTCGTCAGGATCAGTGTTCGTCAGGACCAGTGTTCGTCAGGAGGAGTGTTCGTCAGGAGCAGTGTTCATCAGGACCAGTGTTCGTCAGGAGCAGTGTACGTCAGGACCAGTGTATGTCAGGAGCAGTGTACGTCAGGAACAGTGTTCGTCAGGAGCAGTGTTCGTTAGGAGCAGTGTTCATCAGGTGCAAATTCTTCAGCTGGAACCAGATGTTCATTAGAGAAAGTGAACATTAGGTGCAAAGTGTTATTCACATACATAGTTTCAAAGCTACAAAGTTTCAAGGTTACAAAGTTTCAAAGTTACAAATTTCAAAATTACAAAGTTTCAAAGTTACAAAGTTTCAAAATTACAAAGTTTCAAAAATTACAAAGTTTCAAAGTTTCAAGGTTACAAAGTTTCAAAGTTACAAAGTTTCAAAATTACAAAGTTTCAAAAATTACAAAGTTTCAAAGTTACAAAGTTTCAAAGTTACAAAGTGTTCATCCTCTAGAAAGTGTGTTAATAAATGATTTAGAAAACTGTGACAAGTTGATAAATTAGACACTTGGGCAACACTCGGGTATCTTTATTCCGGAGACGTTTTGCCCGCTAGGTCTTCTTCAGTCCAACACAGAAACGGTAGAAAGTGTTCATCACATATCAGCTGTTCAGTCAGTCCATATGAACAAGTACTTTCTCTTTCGCTTTTGGAACAACGAGTATGGAAGCTGGAAGCAACCAAGTACAGTGTTCAACAGATATGTACAATGTCCAGAAGGCACGTACAGTGTCCAGCAGCCACGTACAGTGTTCAACAGACATGTACAATGTCCAGCAGGCACGTACAGTGTCGAGCAGCCACGTACAGTGTTCAACAGACATATACAATGTCCAGCAGGCACGTACAGTGTCCAGCAGGCACGTACAGTGTCCAGCAGGCACGTACAGTGTTCAACAGATATGTACAATGTCCAGCAGGCACGTACAGTGTCTAGCAGGCACGTACAGTGTTCAACAGACATGTACAATGTCCAGCAGGCACGTACAGTGTCCAGCAGGTACGAACAGTGTCCAGCAGGCACGTACAGTGTCCAGCAGGCACGTACAGTGTCCAGCAGGCACGTACAGTGTCTATCAGCCACGTGCAGTGTTCAACAGATATGTTCAATGAGCAGCAGGCACGTAGTGTCCAGCAGGCACGTACAGTGTCCAGCAGGCACGTACAGTGTCCAGCAGGCACGTACAGTGTCCAGCAGGCACGTACAGTGTCCAGCAGACACGTACAGTGTCCAGCAGGCACGTACAGTGTCCAGCAGGCACGTACAGTGTCCAGCAGGCACGTACAGTGTCCAGCAAGCACGTACAGTGTCCAGCAGGCACGTACAGTGTTCAATAGACATGTACAATGTCCAGCAGGTACGTACAGTGTCCAGCAGGCACGTGCAGTGTTCAACAGACATGTACAATGTCAAGCAGGCACATACAGTGTCCAGCAAGCACGAACAGTGTCCAGCAGGCACGTACAGTGATCAGGGGTACTTGTTCAGCAGGAGTACATAAGGTATGGGAGAAAGACGCACACACGTACACAAGGTATGGAAGGGGGACGCACACACGTACACAAGGTAGAGGATGTGGATGTACACACGTACACAAGGCATGGGGGAAAGATCCTTACACGTACACAAGGTATGGAAGATGAACGCACACACGCACATAAGGTATGAAAGATGAACGCACACACGTACACAAGGTATGAAAGATGAACGCACACACGTACACAAGGTATGAAAGATGAAAGCACACACGTACACAAGGTATGGAAGATGAACGCACACACGCACATAAGGTATGAAAGATGAACGCACACACGTACACAAGGTATGAAAGATGAACGCACACACGTACACAAGGTATGGAAGATGAACGCACACACGCACATAAGGTATGAAAGATGAACGCACACACGTACACAAGGTATGAAAGATGAACGCACACACGTACACAAGGTATGACAGATGAACGCACACACGTACACAAGGTATGAAAGATGAACGCACACACGTACACAAGGTATGAAAGATGAACGCACACACGTACACAAGGTATGAAAGATGAACGCACACACGTACACAAGGTATGAAAGATGAACGCACACACGTACACAAGGTATGAAAGATGAACGCACACACGTACACAAGGTATGAAAGATGAACGCACACACGTACACAAGGTATGAAAGATGAAAGCACACACGTACACAAGGTATGAAAGATGAAAGCACACACGTACACAAGGTATGAAAGATGAAAGCACACACGTACACAAGGTATGAAAGATGAAAGCACACACGTACACAAGGTATGAAAGATGAAAGCACACACGTACACAAGGTATGAAAGATGAAAGCACACACGTACACAAGGTATGAAAGATGAAAGCACACACGTACACAAGGTATGAAAGATGAAAGCACACACGTACACAAGGTATGAAAGATGAACGCACACACGTACACAAGGTATGAAAGATGAACGCACACACGTACACAAGGTATGGAAGATGAACGTACACACGTACACAAGCTGGGTAAGCCCCCTCCAAGCCATTCAGTAAACACGGACTACGGATGACCCGTGTTTGCCAGTGTTGAGGCTTTGTTGTTCTCCAAGTTGTTGGAGGGAGAGATGGAGGGAGGGAAGGAGGAAGGGGAGTGGAGGGTGAAGGGGGAGTAGGAGGGGAAAGAGGGAGGGGGATGTATGAGGAAGGAGGGGAAGGATGATAGCATGGAGGAAGAAGGGAGGAGGGGAATAAAAGGGAATATTGGGAAAGGATAATGAGAGTGGGTGATGGAGACTGACAATAATTGGCGGGGTATAGAGGATTAAAATAAATGAGGGAAGAGAAGGTACGAGAGAGGGAGAAAGTAGCAGAGACAGTAGCAGGTGAAGAGAAAATAGCAGTGAGACAGTAGCAGTTGAGGTTGTAGCAGTGAGTAGCAGATCAAGAGAAAGTAGCAGTGATACAGTAGCAGGTGAAGAGGAAGTAGCAGTGAGACAGTAGCAGACCAAGAGGGAGTAGCAGTGAGAGTGGCAGATCATGAGAAAGTAACAGTGAGACAGTAGCAGGTCAAGTGAAAGTAGCAGTGAAACAGTAGCAGACCAAGAGGAAGTAGCAGTGAGAGTGGCAGATCATGAGAAAGTAACAGTGAGACAGTAGCAGGTCAAGTGAAAGTAGCAGTGAAACAGTAGCAGACCAAGAGGGAGTAGCAGTGAGACAGTAGCAGGTGAGGAAGTAGCAGTGAGTAGCAGATCAAGAGAAAGTAGCAGTGAGACAGTAGCAGGTGAGGAAGTAGCAGTGAGTAGCAGATCAAGAGAAAGTAGCAGTGAGTAGCAGATCAAGAGAAAGTAGCAGTGAGACAGTAGCAGGTCAAGAGGAAGCAGAAGTGAGACAGTAGCAGATCAAGAGGAAGTAGCAGTGAGACAGTAGCAGGTCAAGATGAAGCAGAAGTGAGACAGTAGCAGGTCAAGAGGAAGTAGCAGTGAGACAGTAACAGATCAAGAGGAAGTAGAAGTGAGACAGTAGCAGGTCAAGAGGAAGTAGCAGTGAGACAGTAGCAGGTCAAGAGGAAGCAGAAGTGAGACAGTAGCAGATCAAGAGGAAGTAGCAGTGAGACAGTAACAGATCAAGAGGAAGTAGAAGTGAGACAGTAGCAGGTCAAGAGGAAGTAGCAGTGAGACAGTAGCAGGTCAAGAGGAAGCAGAAGTGAGACAGTAGCAGATCAAGAGGAAGTAGCAGTGAGACAGTAACAGATCAAGAGGAAGTAGAAGTGAGACAGTAGCAGGTCAAGAGGAAGTAGCAGTGAGACAGTAGCAGGTCAAGAGGTAAGAGAGAGGGAGAGAGAGAGGAAGAGGTAAGGCAGTATTAGTGAGGATGTTACGAGGGGAATATTATAAAAAAATGAAGAAGATAAGATTTAAGAGAAAGAGAGAGAGAGAGAGAGAGAGAGAGAGAGAGAGAGAGACAGACAGACAGACAGACAGACAGACAGAGAGACAGACAGACAGACAGACAGACAGAGAGTTGTCTTACATCCTCTTACTCCATTTCTTCATCTTCTCTCATTCTCTACATTGCCTCCCCTTCTGCTTCGTAAAAGGACACTCTTGATTGGCTGCCAGTGTATTCTCTCATGCATGAAAGAACAAACACACACACACACACATTGACAAAGTGAATAGAGACAGAATGTTCCAGAGATGGGACACAGCAACAAGGGGTCACAACTGGATGTTGAAATCTCAGATGAGTCAAAAGGATGTTAAGAAGTATTTCTTCAGTCATAGAGTTGTCAGGAAGTGGAACAATCTGAAGAGTGATGTAGTAGAGGCAGGATCCATACAGAGCATTAAGCAGAGGGATGATAAAGCTCTTGGAGTAGGGAGAGAGTGGGCCTAGTAGCGATTAGCGAAGAGGCGAAGCCAGGAGCTGTGAATCGACCCATGCATGTACAAATAGGTCAGTACAAATGAATCACACACACACACACACACACACACACACACACACACACTACACACACACACACACACACACGCACACGGAAAAAGTACAGAAGACAAAGGACCCAGGAAAATAAAGAGATTAGCCGAAGAGCCAGAAACGAATATGCACAGGTAAGAAGGGAGGCTCAGCGACAATATGAAAATGATATAGCATCAAAAGTCAAGTCTGACCCGAAGCTGTTGTATAGCCACATCAGGAGGAAAACAACAGTCAAGGACCAGGTAATCAGGCTGAGAAAGGAAGGTGGGGAGTTCACAATAAACGACCAAGAGGTATGTGAGGAGCTCAACATGAGATTTAAAGAAGTATTTACACAGGAGACAGGTAGGACTCCAGGAATTCAGAATAGGGAGGTATACCAACAAGTGCTGGATGAAATACACACAACCGAGGAGGAGGTGAAGAAGCTGCTATGTGAACTCGATACCTCAAAAGCGGTGGGACCAGACAACATTTCTCCTTGGGTCCTTAGAGAGGGAGCAGAGATGTTGTGTGTGCCACTAACACAAATCTTCAACACATCCATTGAAACTGGGCAACTACCTGAGGCGTGGAAGATGGCAAATGTAGTCCCAATTTTAAGAAAGGAGACAGACACGAGGCATTAAACTACAGACCTGTGTCACTGACGTGTATAGTATGCAAAGTCATGGAGAAGATCATCAGGAGGAGAGTGGTGGAGCACCTAGAAAGACACAAGCTTATAAACGACAACCAGCACGGTTTCAGGGAAGGAAAATCCTGTGTCACAAACCTACTGGAGTTTTATGACAAGGTAACAGAAGTAAGACACGAGAGAGGGGTGGATAGACTGCATTTTTTGGACTGCAAGAAGGCGTTCGACACAGTTCCTCACAAGAGGGTAATGCAAAAAGCTAGAGGATCAGGCACACGTAACAGGAAAAGCACTGCAATGGATCAGAGAATATCTGACAGGGAGGCAACAACGAGTCATGGTATGTGACGAGATGTCAGAGTGGGCACCTGTGACGAGTGGAGTTCCACAAGGGTCAGTCCTAGGACCTGTACTGTTTTTGGTATATGTGAATGACATAACGGAAGGGATAGACTCAGAAGTGTCCCTGTTTGCAGATGATGTGAAGTTAATGAGAAGAATCAAATCAGTCGAGGATCAGGCAGGACTACAAAGAGACCTGGACAGGCTGCAAGCCTGGTCCAGTAACTGGCTCCTTGAATTTAACCCTGCCAAATGTAAAGTCATGAATATCGGGGAAGGGCAAAGAAGACCGCAGACAGAGTATAGTCTAGGTGGCCAAAGACTGCAAACCTCACTCAAAGAAAAAGATCTTGGGGTGAGTATAATACCGAGCACATCTCCTGAGGCACACATCAATCAGATAACTGCTGCAGCATATGGGCGGCTGGCAAACCTAAGAATAGCGTTCCAATACCTCACTAAGGAATCATTCAAGACTCTGTATACCATATACGTCAGGCCCATACTGGAGTATGCAGCACCAGTTTGGAACCCACACCTGGTCAAGCACGTCAAGAAATTAGAGAAAGTGCAAAGGTTTGCAACAAGACTAGTCCCAGAGCTAAGGGAATTGTCCTACGAAGAAAGGTTAAGGGAAATCGGTCTGACGACACTAGAGGACAGGAGGGTTAGGGGAGACATGATAACGACATATAAAATACTGCGAGGAATAGATAAGGTGGACAGAGACAAGATGTTCCAGAGAGGGACACAGAAACAAGGGGTCACAATTGGAAGTTGAAGACTCCTATGAGTCAAAGGGATGTTAGGAAGTATTTCTTCAGTCATAGAGTTGTCAGGAAGTGGAATAGCCTAGAGAGCGACGTAGTGGAGGCAGGAACCATACATAGTTTTAAGACTAGGTTTGATAAAGCTCATGGAGCAGGGAGAGAGAGGACCTAGTAGCAATCAGTGAAGAGGCGGGGCCAGGAGCTATGAATCGACCCCTGCAACCACAAATAGGTGAGTACACACACTTGACTTGAATAATTATAGACCAATTTCTAATTTACCACTGCTTTCTAAAATCTTCGAAAAATTAATTCATAGACAGATCTATTCCTACCTCGTCTCACACAACGTACTCAACTCCTGTCAATTTGGATTCATGACCAGCACACACACACACACACAAGCACACACACACACACAAGCACACACACACACAAGCACAAACACACACATGGACGAGGACCAGGCAGAACTACAAAGGGATCTGGATAGGCTGCAGGCCTGGTCCAGCAATTGGCTCCTGGAGTTCAACCCCACCAATGCAAAGTCATGAAGATTGGGGAAGGGCAAAGAAGACCACAGATGGAGTACAGTCTGGGGGGGCCAGAGACTACAAACCTCACTCAAGGAAAAAGATCTTGGGGTGAGTATAACACCAGGCACATCTCCTGAGGTGCACATCAACCAAATAACTGCTGCAGCATACGGGCGCCTAGCAAACCTATGAACAGCATTCCGACATCTTAATAAGGAATCATTCAGGACCCTGTACACTGTGTATGTTAGGCCCATATTGGAGTATGCAGCACCAGTTTGGAACCCACACCTAGCCAAGCACGTAAAGAAGCTAGAGAAAGTGCAAAGGTTTGCAACAAGACTAGTCCTGGAGCTAAGGGGTATGTCCTACGAGGAGAGGTTAAGGGAAATCGACCTGATGACACTGGAGGACAGGAGAGATAGGAGGGACATGATAATGACATATAACATACTGAGAGGAATTGACAAGGTGGACAGAGACAGGATGTTCCAGAGATGGAACACAGCAACAAGGGGACACAGTTGGAAGTTGAAGACTCAGATGAATCACAAGGACGTTAGGAAGTATTTCTTAGCCACAGAGTGGTCGGGAAGTGGAATAGTTTGGGAAGCGATGTAGTGGAGGCAGGATCCATTCATAGCTTTAAGAAGAGGTATGATAAAGCTCATGGCACAGGGAGAGTGACCCAGTAGCGGCCAGTGAAGAGGCAGGGACAGGAGCTATGACTCGAGCCCTGCAACCACAACTAGGCGAGTACAACTAGGTGAATACAGGCAAAAGGAAAAACCTTTATTTTTATTCTGCTTCAGCCAGTGGTGGTTTATCACTACTTGAGACTGACCCTGGTGGGTTTAGTTCTTAGTTTTGATTATAACATCACTACTTGGGTGAAACATCACTTCAAACTTTTCACTGCTAGCCGTGTCTCGTGATGACTTCACTAAATGCCAACTGTATTACCACTAATATTTATTTTCATGGGAGTGCTAAACATGTAGGTGTCATGCATAAGGGAAAATGGGAGGCATTCAGACTCGATTCAAGGAAATGGAGCACAGTTCCAGTTACTTGGATCAAGAGCCCCTCACCGGCTTCGAGGACCCTCCCTCGAGGGATTTTAAGCAATAAAAAACTTGAAACCATGTGGAGTGGCCCAGTTGACAGCACGTCCAATACTGTAGCGGAGCAACTGCTATGACCTGGCAGTCCAGGCCAGCACAAGTGATGACGGAATCACTTACATGTCAAGATGACCACATACTTTGTGAAGAACTGAGGTAAGTCCTTTAATAGTTATCAGGATTAGGATAGTACAAAAGAGGCATTAGTCTTGTAGTATACCTTTGACTTTTACAATTATCATTACAATCATAATCAAGCACTAAACCCACAAGGGTCATACAGCGCTGCAGGGCAGGATGTGTTAAAGATAGAATATGTAAAGATCAGAAACTAGCGAGAGTTACGAGTATGCAAGAGAGTCAGTAAGGGTTGTGGGGAGCACTAAAGAGAAAATATAATAAAAGTTGGTGTAATAAAGCAGTCGCCAACAAAAAGTCAAAGAGGGAGTCAGTGTTAGAGGCGGGGCTGTCAGTGAGGAGGGGAGATAAAGTAAGGGTGTTAAAGTGGTGATGATATTGGAGGTAAATTCTGCATGCTCGCTGATAGGCTGGACAGTGCAACAGAGTATGGCAAACAGAAATTGGAACCTGACAATTAGCACAGTGAAAAATCCTAGAGGGATTAGTACCAAACTTGCACACGAGTCACTCCCTACGAAAGCAAAAGACTCGGTAGACGATGCAACATCCTTCCAATGAAAAGCAGGGGTGCCACTAGCACTTTGAGAGACAACACAATAAGTGTCAGGGGCCCAAGACTGTTCAACTGCCTCCCAGCATACATAAGGGGGATTACCAATAGACCCCTGGCTGTCTTCAAGCAGGCACTGGACAGGCACCTAAAGTCGGTACCTGACCAGCTGGGCTGTGGTTCATACGTCGGACTGCGTGCAGCCAGCAGAAACAGCCTGATTGATCAGGCTCTGATCCAACATGAGGCCTGGTCACAGACCAGGCTGAGGGGGCGTTGACCCCCGGAACTCTCTCCAGGTGTAAAGACGGGAGAGCGTAGTCTCCCAACCACGACATTGATGATAAGACCAGGATCCTAAACTCGGCTTAAGAGAGTAATTTGTTAGGAATCAAGTCAGACCAACGTTGTTGCCAATGATTGCGAAGGTGGTTAGAGATTACAGCAAAATCTGAGAATGGAATACAGCCTCTCCTCACTTAACGGCGGAGTTCCGTTCCTAAGACCATGTCGGTAAATGAATTCGTCGCTAAGTGAGGAGCATACTGTAATGGTAGTGGGTTTGTGTCAGCCATTGCGTCAGCAATTTATAACATTTCTGGTATATTTTTAAATGTTTATACAGTAGTGTACTGTATATTGTATTAAACAGAATAAAGGAAATCAGCTCTAATATACATACATTATTTAGGTATTCATAATGGTCAGAGAGCCCATCGTAAGTTTGAAATGTCAGTAAACGAGTACGTCACTAAGTGAGGAGAGGCTGTACCTCTATATGAAACTGAACAGTCATGTACTGCTGACCATGCAGCAGTCTGCCTGCTCGTTGCCCTGAACATCAACATGACCAGGGACCCAGCAGAAAATGATTTCTGTTTTTGCTAGAAATTCAGTGCAACTCAAGTTGTATACGAAGAACTAGGGGATGAGGCAAATTAAATTTTTTGATAGCTTGTAAAGCACTAAAGGAGTCTGAGACTATCACAAATGATAAGATAGGCCTGGAAATAATATGGATAATTCCTGAGAATTGCATACAGTTCAGCTGTGAAAAATGCTAGCCGAGTCTAATAAATGACCTCGCATAACACTGAGAAAACTGCTGCAAACCTGACACCGTCAGAGGATTTAGAACCATCAGTGTACACTGCAACAGCATGAGAATGAGACCAGAGGTGGTTAAGAAAAAGGGAGCGAGAAGCAACTGTAGGCATTTGAGCTTTTGCGGATGGCAGTGGGATATATCTGGTCGCCATAGTTTAGTTTTGATAAAATTAGGGCTGAATGCAGTTGAAGGAGAGTTCGAAGATCTGCCCCCATGAAAGATGAGCAAGGGTTTTAAGGAGGTTCAGCCGGCTAGGGTAGGTTGCTTTCAGGAAGGTAATGTGAGGTTTCCAGGGCAGCCGGCGATCAAACAGAAGGCCAAGAAATCTGATCTTATAATGTTCAGGGATGCGGGAGCCATACAAGTACAATAGAGTATCAGAGATGACAGAACATCTGGTGAAAGTAATTTGGTGCAAAATTTAAAGTCATGAGTATAGTGACCTAATGGGAAACACGGTTGACAGCATTCTGGAGTGAGGCTGCTACTAGGTGACAGTCAGTGCCTGCACAGGCTATAACAAAGTCATCAACGTAAAGTGATGACCAAATATTAGATGGGAGAACAGATGCCAGATCATTTATACATGGAGAAAAAAAAAAAGAGTGGTGCTAAGGACACATTCCTGAGGGACACCTTCAGCTTCGACAAAGTCCGGGAAACTATGTGAAAACCACACGTTATTTTAAACAAAATAAGACTTACTCTCATTATCTGTAATTCTCCCTGTTTTACACTAACACTCATCTAAATGACTGTAAACATAAAATTCCTAAGAGTTATTGCCTAATTAATCTTAAGTTAGTCCTAAGTTTGTCTGAAATACTCTGCCAATTTAGCTCTTATGGAAAGTGTATCAGGCCGAAATAAAACCATTCCCATTACTAAATTTACTAATGGTAATATATTGTTGTGTGTTTTGAACTACCTCACTATTATCGATCTTATTAATGATAAACTTTTTAATTACCTAACTTTTATATCAATATGCATTAATGAACATTAAAATGTACTGTTCCATAACCTGTGTCAATATAGAGTAGTCAATCAGAATTAGGATTAGTCTGCCCAAAATGCCTAGGCATGCTAGTGGCTTTCTTTGTAATTAATATTTTGTAATATGTAAACCACACATTGTAAGCTTTGCAAGGAAATAAACTATTTCATTTCATTTTCAAAAGCAAATTATTAACCCAAACACAGAAATGTCTTTCGAATACGAAGTTTTTAAGAAAAAGTGGCAATTGCCTCAGAGGCCTAAGGAATGAGCTTGGGCCAAGATGTTAGTATATCTCCAAGTAGTGTCATATGCCTTTTCAAGCTAAAAAAGATGCAATAACTGAGTGGTTACTATCAAAGGCATTACGAACATAGGTATCTAAGCGGAGTAAGGGATCAATAGTGGAGCAGCCCTTATGAAAGCCAAATTGACTAGTGGAGAAGTTATCGTGTGTCTCTAAATACCACACCAGATGTTTATTTACTAGACGTCCCATCAACCTACAAACTTCACTGTTAAGAGTAATGGGACAATAGTGTGAACAACGGCAGTTTTCCACAGCTGGGAAAGAACTCCTTGTTACCAATTAAGAATAAAAAGATGTAAGAGGACTATGAAGGCTGATGGATGTAAATGCTGAAGTATACAAATATGAATGCAATCAGGCCCAGCTGCTGACGATCAGCAAACGGAAAGTGTTGACTCTAGTTCTAGAAGCTTAAAAGGCATATAAGATTCTTCCCTGCTAAAGAAAAGTCTAAAGGCAGTAACACTCTGGCAGACTTTGAGGAAAGAAACGAGGGGCATAGATGGAGCCCCCGAGAGATATGGACAAGATGATTTCCAGTTTCTGTGGAACTTCAAGAGGGCTTGCTATGCTGACACCGGCAGCCCTAAAAACCTGAGCCGAGTCTGGAGAGTATTTGCCACTCAATTTCCGTACTTTTTTCCAAACTGCACTCATAAAAGAAGTCAAAGTGATGGTAGAAACAAGCCTGCCAACAAGTGCATTTAGCTTCTCGGATTACATGTTGGGCAACTGCCCTCGCCCAATTAAACTCAAGGAGTCACACTGTGGTCCTATTATAACAATATCCGCTCCATGCAACACATTTCAAACGCACTGCACAAGCAGGATTATTATCAAAAATAGCTAAACCTACAAGGGTCATACAGTGCAGAGCACAAGTAGGGGACCACCAAGGCATGCATTTCTGAGGGTGCCTACCTGAGGTTTGAGGGATTGTATTCGAGGCTACAGTTAAAACTGAGGAGAACAATAGTTGTAATAGTTCAGCAGTGTCCCACAGGGAAGTGTTCTTGGCCCACTTCTCTTTCTCATTTACATAAACGACCTACCAAATGCATCTCAACTACTCAAACCCATACTGTTTGCAGATGACACTACATACGTCTTCTCTCACCCAAGCCCAGTCATTCTTGTCAACACTGTAAATGCTGAATTACAGAAAATATCTACCTGGATGATGACTAACAAGCTTACTCTCAATGATGACAAAACCTATTTCATTCAGTTTGGGAAGAGAGCTAAAATGTTCCACTTAACATAATGATAAACGGATCACCTGTCACAAAACTCACAGAGGGAAAATTCTTAGGAATCCACCTTGACAGTGGCCTTAAATTTCAGACACATATACAACAAATTTCCAAGAAAGTCTCCAAGACCGTAGGAATACTATCCAACATAAGGTACTATGTTCCACAACCAGCTCTCCTTTCCCTTTATCACTCACTCATTTACCCCTATCTCACCTATGGAATCTGTGCATGGGGCTCAACAACAATAAATCACCTCAAACCATTAATAACACAACAAAAGGCTTCAGTTCGAATGATAACAAATTCCCACTCTAGACAACATACTCCACCAATATTCAAAAGTCTGAACTTACTCACCATACAAGACATCCATACTTTTTACAGTGCCTATTACATAGTACATAAAACACTAAACTCAAATATTAACCCACAACTCAAAATTCTCCTAACCAACCTTAACAGGACATATGAACATAACACAAGGCACAGATCACTCTTTGATGTTCCCCGCGTCCACCTCACACTATGCAAAAATGCAATGCACATTAAAGGCCCAAAAATTTGGAATTTATTACCTATGATTACCAAAGAAACCCGATCTGTAAATCAATTCAAAACTCTGCTAAAAAACCACCTACTTGCCCAAAACTAAATACCCACTACTTTACATTACCTACAAAGTTATTAAATAGTTTTACACTGCCTCAAAATAACATTATTCACTGTATTACTCCCCTAGCCTCAAAACCCCTTATATAAATGCTCAAAGAAAAATAATTTATCAAACATAATCTAGTACAAATGTTGAAACTTATACCTCATAATGTATAAACCTGTTATATCTCATAATGTATAAACCTGTTATATATCATAATGTATAAACCTGTTATATATCATAATGTATAAACCTGTTATAATTAATACAACCTAATATAAAGAAATTCATCCTCATGTACCCTTGTGCTCCTTGTAACTCATCTAATGACCATATTAACTGTTATTGCAACACAAATTATTGATTTAATTTGTTTAATCTGATTTAATAATTTTATTATGTAGACATATAAAACTAAATAATCCAAATTATAAAAAGATTGTTTCAAAAATGTCATGTTCAAATTATGTTCAAATTTCATAGCTTAAATACTCAACTATACTTATATTGTAAACTGTGTACTACGTATAATTCTTACCATTTAGTTTTAAGTTAATTTTTAAGTCTGCCCACAATGCTCTGCATATTAGGGGCTTTTGGCATGTACACCTCTTGTAATCTCATAAACCAATTTTAAATCTTTGTATCATGTCCCAATAAACTATTATTATTATAAAGGAGAAGGTTCTTCACTAAAAACAGTTTGATGCAAGTAAATGGCCTAATTCGCCCATTCAAACTGCAAACGTGGGCTACGATGAGAAGAACAATAGGAAAATGATTGCTGCCGTGTAAATCAGGGAGCACTGACCAGATAAAGTAGAGTGCAGTTAAAGAGCAAACTGAGAGATCTATGCAAGAGAGAGCATGAGTGCGAGGGTCGAAATGAGTGGGAATACCTGTATTTAAAACATGGAGGGGAAGAGAAGTGAGAAGAGCCTCTAACTGATTGCCACAAGTCACAGTGAGACCCTCCTGAGGAAATGATAAGCATTAGTCTCCTAATAGAGGAAAGGAGGTAGGGAAGAAATCAGAGATGCCACATCCGGAATAGATAATGGCCGAGGAGAAAGATGTAAAGAGCAGACTGTATACCACTTGTCCAAGTAGATGCTGCAGTGTAATGCAGCGAAGTATGGACAAGGACCTGAGAACGTGGTATACTGTGGCACATGAGAAGTGCACTTTCATTAAACGTCCCAACAGGGAAAGGATTTGATGAATGTAATAAGATATACGTAGCCTGAGACGGGACGGAAAACAGCAGAACTCAATTTTGGTTCTTGCAAGCAGACACAAACAGGAGAACTGGGAGAGCAATACCTGAAGCTCTTCTCGATTATCAGAGGACTCGAATATTCACTGGAAATAAGCTATGATTGGCTAATAGAGCATAATAGTAACATTTTGCAGGTGTGTACAGACCAGGAGGGTCAATAAAGTTGATATGTGGAGGCATTGGGAAACTAGTAAGAAGCGAGGTATTGGAATGGCGTGAAGAAAGGCGTGGAAGGTGAGAATGTGAAGTGTTGGGGGATGGACCGGTGTCCATCATAGGTGTTGTCTCCTCCATAAATGTGGAGATGGCTTCATTATTTTCAGATAAGAGCGAAGTCGGAGAGAGCTTGGCAGTGAAGGGAGGTGTAATTTGATAAAGTGGAGACAATGGAAGACACTAAAGAAGGGGTTGAGGTGTGTTGACATGCTGAAACTTCTGGAGGGACTGGCGAGGGAGCAACTGTATGTGGGGGTGGATGAACCTCCACAACAGTATTGATGCATCTCGAGGTAAAGGTTGATACTCAGAGACAGGGTGTGAAGAACGTTTGGGAATGTCATGTGGTTTGGGGGTTGAAGGAGATTTTTTTTTTTTTATTAACACATCGGCCGATTCCCACCAAGGCAGGGTGGCCCGAAAAAGAAAAACTTTCATCATCATTCACTCCATCACTGTCTTGCCAGAAGGGTGCTTTACACTACAGTTATAAAACTGCAACATTAACACCCCTCCTTCAGAGTGCCGGCACTGTACTTCCCATCTCCAGAACTCAAGTCCGGCCTGCCGGTTTCCCTGAATCCCTTCATAAATGTTACTTTGCTCACACTCCAACAGCACGTCAAGTATTAAAAACCATATGCCTCCATTCACTCCTATCAAATACGCTCACACATGCTTGCTGGAAGTCCAAGCCCCTCGCACACAAAACTTCCTTTACCCCCTCCCTCCAACCTTTCCTAGGCCGACCCCTACCCCGCCTTCCCTCCACTACAGATTTATACACTCTCGAAGTCACTCTGTCTCGTTCCATTCTCTCTACATGTCCAAACCACCTCAACAACCCCTCCTCAGCTCTCTGAACAATCGTTTTGGTAATCCCGCACCTCCTCCTAATTTCCAAACTCCGAATTCTCTGCATTATATTCACACCACACATTGACCTCAGACATGACAGAGATATGGACGTAAATGAAGATGTAGACTTTGAAGAAGAAGGGATATGTGGCGTTTATTTAGGAGGTGAGCAGACGTTGAAACATGTGAGTGGGAAGGTAAAGGCGTAGGGACAGTAAGAGATGATGGGGTTGGAACCTCAGTGCCCAGGACCATAAAAGGGTTGGACGCAGAATTGACTGCAGAAGTAAGGGGCACAGAGGTAATTGTGGAAGCAGGCACCACTGAGGTCTGAGGCCATTTAGCTACCCTGGGATAAGAGAGCTTTGAGAGTCTCCCTTGGAGGCAGAGATGGGAAACTGTCATGGCACAAGAGAAGCCTTTTCTCTTTAAGACAACAGAACACTCTCTCTTTTAAAATTTCTTTTGATTATAATAATAATAATCTCTCTTAAAATCTGGCAATGGTGAGAATATGCCAGGTGCTCCTCTTTGGTAGATTGTGTGCCTGTTCTACATTTTGTACTGTGACAATGCATGTGCCACTCTTAAGAACATGGACGGAAATGTTCTGCCCAACATGGAGAAGGGATGCCATGCTGATGCTGTGCTTGATAAGATAGTCGGTAGAAGTTGGTTGGAGCGTAAAGAATTTTGTCAAAGAAGGACTTTGAAACAGAGCAAGGGAAGGAATTGCTTAGTTGGACATTTCTTAGAAGCATGAGAGGAAACTGAGGTAGGGTCCTCTTTGACAGGTGAAGGCTGTTTGGATGGAAGGTTCAAGGCTGTTTGGACCGAAGGTTAGAGGCAGATCGTCCAGTTGTGTGTACATTCCAAGTCAACACACTGTACGTGAAGCTGGGATCATAGTCAAAGCTGTGCAGAGGCCAGAAGTGTCTAAAGAGTCGGTCAAAACCCCAGTACCAGAGGAGGGTAACGGAATGTTACCCGGAGAAGGTACTGGGTTGGAAGAGAGGTCTGAAGAATGGTCTGCAGGAAAGGGTCTGGGAGGAGGAAGGTAGGTAATGGGTTTGGGTCTCCATGATAAGTTTCTCCTTTTATATTTAAAAAAAAAAGGGGGTGGGGGGAATGTGGAGGAATAGCTCCCAGGAGGAATAAAAGGGATTGTATATCCCTCTCTGCACCCAAGAGGGCCCTCAGTACAGCCAGCAGTGCAGATGCTACATGGAACCTGTGCCATACCATACCCTTCATGCCAGTAAACCACCAATCCAGGATAGCAACCTCACATCCACCTAACCACCTCGGTGGACAAGAGAGGGTGGCCGGAAATCTGCTACAAGGCATATCTCCATTAGCCGCCACCTCCCAAAACCGACAGGCAGCTTCCAGACACACCCGTCACCTGAAGGACACCTTTAGCCACCCCTCCCAGAACTCTGTAGGGGACTCAGGACATCCCCAGATGATCCAGAATCCATGGCAACCACCACCAAGGACCTCAACGGAATGGGACGGACAACATCCTTTCCCCAACCTAGGAGCTAGAATTTCCGAGGGAACGAACCCAAAGTCCAAAAGCAGGAAAGGAAGGAGAGGGGAGGGATGCAGAAAGGACAGGGAAGGGAAAGGAGGGATGGGAAGGGGGGTAATTAGGTTCAGTCGGAGGAAGACCGAAAGGTCCAATTCCTTAGACCAAGAGCCTCTTCACGGCATCAAAGAACCCCCCCCCTTGAAAAAGTGGAGATTCTTAGCTGCTCTTTATTCAGAGAATGGGATCATCCTTCCCTCTTGGATTGAACCAAATTTTCTATGCCCAAAGTGTTGTAATTCCTTATGGGTTTAGTATACTTCCCTCTAAACATAATACTATCATATAAGACAACTTAGAATCAGCAATGAATGTGGGACTGTTGAAGAGAGCAGTGAGAATGTCCAGGCATAGAAAAACTTGATGGAAATTAATACTACGAACCCTGATAAGGATAAATAAAACTTCCAATACAAGAACAATTATTATTTGGAAAATATCCAAAGACTTAAAAAATAAATATTTAAAAAAAATTTCATTTGCAAGCTAAAAGTGTTCAAGTGTTATTGTAAGAATATGAGCAACATGTAGAAGTGTGGCTACCTGTAATGCTCACTGTCACATTAATGTTAACCCAGCTATAACACTTACTATATTATCCTAGAGGAAATTCCCAGAACTTGATTGACAGTGAGTGCTTCTGTCTGTAATACTCAGTGGGTCAACTGACAGGGGGTCCAGCTGACAGTAGGTCAGCTGAAGACACTAACAGTGGGTCAATTGGAAATGGAAAACAATGATCCACAAGAGTAACATAAAATGCAACATACTGTTCGTGACGGTTCCCTCGCTTGATGACAATCAACGAGGCTTCAGGCTTGACCAAGCTGGGTCGTGACATAGTATTCGAAATTCAGAAGAAACTACCAATAGTGTTTCACCATTTATGGACTCTGTTTTAAGACACATTGTTATACTGAACCACTAACCCTGAGGACTGGGCCATGGGGGTCATAGCCTTCACCAACATCAATAGGTGTGTCAACAACACCCTGGTAACGCCACAACAGGTAATATAATAACATTCATCTTACTTCCCTGAGTTCCTGATAACATCAGAATTGTTTCACAATTCTGTAAGTGTAGTATTGGGTTTTACATATCTAAGGTTTACAATCCTATAATGTTCTTTCTTTTATTAAAATAAGTTACTGGTGATATGACATTACTAGAATCATAGTTGATATTACCAGAACCAGCCGTGGTGTGCATTACAAGCTCCCAGTATGTGATGACTTCATTCATTTACACTACTCTCACATTTAAAAGTAAATGAAATGGTGATCTTGGTGTTTAAGTGTATTTTGAATTTATTTAATTCACAAAAAGTGTGGGTCCTTCAGCACCAATATATTTTCTAGTGAACATTTTATGATAGTTTACTACACAAGTGCATCAAAAACGTGTTTGATACTTACACATATTGTATAATTTAGTTATGCTTGCAATATAAAGGAGTTACTACAGTAATGTATTGTCACTGTTGGCTCACAAATAAAATTAATATTGTAGGAATTTTTTCATTTTAATTGTAAAATTATTCATAATTTTAACATTCATAAAAAAAATTGCTTGGAACCTGTATATTATTTATATATAAAGTCTGAAGAACCATTATCTAATAGCAGAGTATCTAATATATATATATATATATATTATATAAATATTATATATATATATACACATACTTTCAAAAAATTATAGACATTTTGTGTGTAGATTAGTCTCCGAGGGAATCTTGTACCATCATATCTCGCTTCCCTAGTACTTTCTTCCACTCTTTATTACAAAACATAAAATAGAACAGGAAGATAATGGGTGAGCATTAACTGTAGTAACATGCAGTCACACCTTGAGTCTTGTTCATCACCTCACAGTAACAACTTAACCACCAACATTCTGCTTGTCCAACTTCAAGCTCTATTCACACATGGAGAGCGTGCAGTAACTAATTTTAACAGAGTCATGAAGGTTAAGACTAAGAGTTTGTGCTTCCAGGACAATGTCAAGTCAGAGCAGGAGGTCACTGACACTTTTTCTGGTTTGCTTCCTTTCTCAAGTCTGTGTTATTACTAAGGCCTAACTCTTTTAGTAGCTTCACAAAGAGGTTACGGAGCACCACGCCACACTTGTACTCCTCGGTGTGAGCTCTGATACTGTCTCATTTAGTTTAGTTTCTGTGACAGCTATGATGTCTGGGGACACCTCACCTATTCTTTCATTCCACTCTTCATACTTATTCGTAATTCCATCCGCGTTTGTGTACCAAACCTTCAACCTTGTTTCCAATACTGTGTCCTTGGGAGAGTTTGGTGAGTTGGGGGTGTGGACAGGGTGCCCATAGGGGGATGCAGCATGGGTGGGGGGGATTGTATGGTTGGGGTATGGGTTTGTGGGGTGGAGTTTGTGGTGGGGGTGGGGGGTAGCTGTGATGGTGGGTTTTGGGTTGCTGGGGTGGGGACAGGGGGACTGATGAGTGTGTGGGGTGTTAAAGTGTATGGTTCTTGTGGGGTTTTTGTGATTTGAGGCCCACCGTGGGTACTTCCAGTGTGTGTGTTTGTCCTGCTTGGGCTCGGTGTCCTCCGTCCCTGTCTCCTCTCTCTCCTCTCTTCGCCTTCTTATCTGCTCCTTCCGGGCCTCCCTTTCTTCCTGCGTTCTGTCCCGATCTAGGTATACATTCCGGTACTCCTGATTCGACCTCAGCCGTGCTTTCTCTTGCAGGATCGTGGTGCGGCTGATTCTGCTTTGAAGATTGATTACCTTGAGAGGTCGATTTCTTCCCTTTGTGTGTGTGTGTGTGTGTGTGTGTGTGTGTGTGTGTGTGAGTGTGTGTGTGTGTGTGTGTGTGAGTGTGTGTGTGTGTGTATGTGTGTGTTAGTGTGTGTGTGTGTGTGTGAGGAAATACTTGCTAGCATCCCTGTGTCTCGCCTGTGTCTTTAAACCTCAGCTGTGCCCTTGAGTACCTGTTTCCCGCCTCGTTATCCCCATGTTCTTCTGACATCTGTGTTGTCACAGTCACTTGTCAGCCTCTGTGCCATGATTAACACTAGATTATCATGAAGAGGCACTTGTTGGATAACAGCTCCAGGCCCCAGTAGCCGCATGTCTGGGGTCTTAGTTGTCTGTTGTCTTAGTGGGGCCTGTATCAGCCCCCACACCAGTACTCCAACCCCATGTATCACAGTGTGTACTGGTAGTCTGTATCATCCCCACACCAGTACTCCAGCCCCATGTATCACAGTGTGTACTGGTAGGCTGTATCAGCCCCCACACCAGTACTCCAGCCCCATGTATCACAGTGTGTACTGGTAGGCTGTATCAGCCCCCAAACCAGTACTCTAGCCCCATGTATCACAGTGTGTACTGGTAGGCTGTATCAGCCCCCACACCAGTACTCCAGCCCCATGTATCACAGTGTGTACTGGTAGGCTGTATCAGCCCCCACACCAGTACTCCAGCCCCATGTATCACAGTGTGTACTGGTAGGCTGTATCAGCCCCCACACCAGTACTCCAGCCCCATGTATCACAGTGTGTACTGGTAGGCTGTATCAGCCCCACACCAGTACTCCAGCCCCATGTATCACAATGTGTACTGGTAGGCTGTATCAGCCCCCACACCAGTACTCCAGCCCCATGTATCACAGTGTGTACTGGTCAGGTTATCAGCCCCACACCAGTACTCCAGCCCCATGTATCAGCAGTGTACTGGTAGGCTGTATCAGCCCCACACCAGTACTCCAGCCCCATGTATCACAGTGTGTACTGGTACAGTGTATCAGCCCACACCAGTACTCCAGCCCCATGTATCACAGTGTTTGTAGGCTGTATCAGCCCCCACACCAGTACTCCAGCCCCATGTATCACAGTGTGTACTGGTAGGTGTATCAGCCCTCACAGTACTCAGCCTATTATCGTGTGCTGGTAGCTGTATCAGCCCCACACCAGTACTCAGCCCCATTATCAAGGTGTACTGGTAGGCTGTATCAGCCCCCACACCAGTACTCCACCCCATGTATCACAGTGTGTACTGGTAGGCTGTATCACCCCACACAGTGCTCCAGCCCCATGTATCCATGTGTACTGGTAGGCTTTATCAGCCCCCACACCAGTACTCCAGCCCCATGTATCACGTGTGTACTGGTAGGCTAGTCAGCCCTCACACCAGTACCTCAGCCCCATGTATCCAGTGTGTACTGGTAGGCTGTATCAGCCCCCACACCAGTACTCCAGCCCCATGTATCACAGTGTGTACTGGTAGGCTGTATCAGCCCCCACACCAGTACTCCAGCCCCATGTATCACAGTGTGTACTGGTGGCTGTATCAGCCCCTCACACCAGTATCCAGCCCCATGTATCAGTGTGTACTGGTAGGTTGTATCAGCCCCCACCAGTACTCCAACCTCATGTATCACAGTGTGACTGGTACTGGCTATCAGCCCCCACACCAGTACTCTACCCCATGTATCACAGTGTGTACTGGTAGGCTGTATCAGCCCCACACCAGTACTCCAGCCCATGTATCACAGTGTGTACTGGTACAGTGTATCAGCCCTCACCCAGTACTTCAGCCCCATGTATCGTGTGTACTGGTAATCTGTATCAGCCCCCACACCATACTCCAGCCCATATATCAGTGTGTACTGGTAGGCTGTATCAGCCCCACACCAGTACTCCACCCCATATATCACAGTGTGTACTGGTAGGCTGTATCAGCCCCACACCAGTACTCAGCCCCATGTATCAGTGTGTACTGGTAGGCTGTATCAGCCCCCACACCAGTACTCCAGCCCCATGATCACAGTGTGTACTGGTAGGCTGTATCAGCCCCCACACCAGTACTCCAGCCCCATGTATCACAGTGTGTACTGGTAGGCTGTATCAGCCCCCACACCAGTACTCCAGCCCCATGTATCACAGTGTGTACTGGTAGGCTGTATCAGCCCCCACACCAGTACTCCAGCCCCATGTATCACGTTGTACTGGTAGGCTGTATCAGCCCCCACACCAGTACTCCAGCCCCATGTATCACAGTGGTACTGGTAGGCTGTATCACCCCACACCAGTACTCCAGCCCCATGTATCACAGTTGTACTGGTAGGCTGTATCAGCCCCACACCAGTACTCCAGCCCCATGTATCACAGTGTGTACTGGTGAGGCTGTATCAGCCCCACACCAGTACTCCAGCCCATGTATCACAGTGTGTACTGGTAGGCTGTATCAGCCCCCACACCAATACTCCAGCCCCATGTATCACAATGTGTACTAGTAGGCTGTATCAGCCCCCACACCAGTACTCCAGCCCCATGTATCACAGTGTGTACTGGTAGGCTGTATCAGCCCCACACCAGTACTCCAGCCCCATGTATCACAGTGTGTACTGGTAGGCTGTATCAGCCCCCACACCAGTACTCCAGCCCCATATATCACAGTGTGTACTGGTAGGCTGTATCAGCCCCCACACCAGTACTCCAGCCCCATGTATCGCAGTGTGTACTGGTACTGTATCAGCTACCGTACTCCAGCCCCATTTCAGTGTGTACTGGTACTGTATCAGCCCACCAGTCTCCAGCCCCATGGGCAGGTGTCTGTCTGGGTAAAGGCTGTTCAGCCCCCCACCAGTACTCCAGCCCATGTTTATCAGTGTGCTGGTGGATATATCAGCCCCTCACACTGGTCTCCAGCCCTGTTTCAAGTCTTCTGGTAAGTGTTCAGCCACACAGTCTCAGCCCCATGTTATCAGGTGTACTGGTAGGTGTCAGCCCCACACCAGACCACCCCATGCTCTCACAGTGTTTATGTACGGTTATCCCCCACTATCTCCAGCTCCATGTATACAGTGTTACTGGTAGGCTGTCAGCCCACACCAGTCCCTCAAGCTCCTGTTCCAGTGTGTATGGTAGCATGTATCAGCCCTCACATCTCCAGCCCCTGTCAATGAGTACAGTGGGTGTCAGCCACACCAGTACTCAGCCCCAAATATATCATAGTGTTACTGGTGCTTATAGCCCACACCAGTCTCAGCCATGTTCACAGTGCTGTAGCTGTATCAGCCTCCACACCAGTGCCTCAGCCTGTATCATGTATTCTAGTGAGGCATAGCCCCACACTCGCCCCATGTACACGTGTTGTGGCTGTTCACCACCAGTCTCCACCATGCCGTGTTATAGCTGTATCAGCCCCCACAGTATCCACCATGTATCACGTGTCTGGTGTACACCACACCGTTGCCATTATCGTGTGTAGCTTCGCCCACATACTCCAGCCATGTCACATGTGGCTATCGCCCACCAGTCTCCAGCCCCGTGTCTGGGGTCAGCCCCCACACCAGTACCCAGCCCATTATCAGTGTTCTGGAGTGTATCCCCCAGTACTCCACCATGTATAAGTGTACTGGAGGTGATAGCCCCCACATACTCCAGCCCATGTCACAGTTCTGGTGCTGTAGCCACACCATTGCCCCTGTCAGTGTGTCTGGTGGGTATCGCCCACATCTCACCATGTCTGTCTGGATTTCAGCCCACACCATCTCCGCCCCATGTCGTGTGTCTGGGTTATACCATCCCCCATTTCACAGTCTGAGGTTCAGCCACACTCGCCCATATCATGCTGGGCTGTTCACCACCCAGTCTCAGCCATTATCAAGTGTCTGTGGCTGATCACAACCATCTCCACCTTATCAGTGTGTATGGTATCACCCAGATCACCATACAGTGTACGGGCACCCCCGTACCCGCCCATATCCGTGTATGGGTGTATCAGCCAACCAGTATCACATCACGTGTACTAGGCTTATCAGCCACACCAGTATCCCTGTATCAGTTGGCTGGGGGGGGGGGGGGGGGGGGGGGGGGGGGGGGGGGGGGGGGGGGGGGGGGGGGGGGGGGGGGGGGGGGGGGGGGGGGGGGGGGGGGGGGGGGGGGGGGGGGGGGGGGGGGGG
>WNWK01015782.1:0-46741 GCA_009830355.1 Cherax destructor | reverse complement strand
CCCACCCAGTATTTGAATTTTGTTAAATTTAATTTTGGCTTTATTAAACCCCAGGGTTTTTTGAAAAAACCCCCAACCCAGTAAAAAATGGTGAGGGGGTAGATGATTTTTGGCAAAATGTAACACCTGGAAGAATTTAAATCCTTATTTATTAAGACAGGGAAAAAGATAAACAAAAAGTATATAATTTAAATTAATTATTTATTAAAAAAATATAATAAATTATAATTTATAATTATTTATTAAAAAAATATAAAAATATATAATTAATAATTATTTATTAAAAAAATGTTTAAAAACCAACCTTTTTGAATAAGGGGTTAAAAGGGAATTTAAATTTTTAAAGGGGCCAGAGGAAAAATCAAAAAAGTGAATAAGTTTGGGGGTAAATTTGGTTTTTAAAATTAGGAAACAGGGGAAAAATTTTCAACCCAGGGGTATAAGTGGGAAGGCAGAGAAAGAGAGAGAGGAAGAAAAAAAGGAAGAAGGGAGAGGGGGGGAGGAAAAGAGAGAGAGGAAGAAAAAGGGAGAAGGGTGAGAGGGAGAAAAAGAGAGAGGGGAAAAATAAATCAAACAAACCAAAAGGAAAAATATGAAGTTTTTTAAAAAACGGTTTTTAATTAAAAGACGGGGGGAAAATTTGATAAAACACCAGGGGTATGAAGTGTGTGAGAGGGTAGACTGGTTTTATTAGAGACGAGGGGAAAATGATAAAACACCAGTGTTAAGGAAGTGTGAGATTTAGACTGGTATTTATTGGGAGAGAGAGGAAATCAACACCAGGGGTATGAAGGGGGAGAGGGAGACTGGTATTTATTAGAGACGAGAGGAATGATCAAAACCAGGGGAAAGGAAGTGGGGAGGGGGTGACTGGTATTTATTAGAGACGGGGGGAAGATCAAACACCAGTGAATGGGGGGAGGGTAGACTGGTATTTATTAGAGACGAGGGGAAATGACCAACACCAGGGGTTTGGGGAAGTGGGGAGAGGGTAGACTGGTATTTATTAGAGACGAGGGAAGGGATCAACCCAGTGGAAAGAAGGGGGGGGGAGGGTAGATTTGGGCATTTATTAGAGACGAGGGGGAAATGATCAAAACCTTTGAATGTGTGAGGGGGAAAGACGGGTATTTAAGAGAGAGAGGAAGGGATCAAACACCAGTGATATGAAGTGTGTGAGAGGGAACTGGTATTTATTAGAGAGGGAGGGAATGACCACCAGTGGTATGGTGGGGAGAGGGTGACTGGATTTATTAGAGACGAGAGGAATGATAAAACACCAGTGGTATGAAGTGTGTGGGGAGGGTAGAACTGGTATTTATTAGAGACGAGGGGGAATGATCAAACACCAGTGGTATGAAGGTTAAAGGGGGTGACTGGTATTTATTAGGACGAGGAATGATCAAACACCAATGGTATGAAGTGTGTGAGAGGGTAGACTGGTATTTATTAGAGACGAGAGGAATGATCAAACACCAGTGGTATAAGTGTGGAAGGGAGATGGTATTTTAGAACGAGAGAAGATCAATACCAGTATATAAGTTTTGAAGGGTAGACTGGTATTAAGAGACAGGAATGATCAAACACTATTGGTATGAAGTGTGAGAGGGTAGACTGGTATTTATTAGAGACGAGAGGAATGATCAACACCAGTGATATGAAGTGTGTGAGAGGGTAGACTGGTATTTATTAGAGACGAGAGGAATGATCAACACCAGTGGTATGAAGTGTGTGAGAGGGTAGACTGGTATTTATTAGAGACGAGAGGAATGATCAAACACCAGTGGTATGAAGTGTGTGAAGGGTGACTGGTATTTATTAGAGACGGAGGAATGATCAACACCAGTGATATGAAGTGGGGAGAGGGTAGACTGGTATTTATTAGAGACGAGAGGAATGATCAAACACCAGTGATATGAAGTGTGTGAGAGGGTAGACTGGTATTTATTAGAGACGAGAGGAATGATAAAACACCAGTGATATGAAGTGTGTGAGAGGGTAGACTGGTATTTATTAGAGACGAGAGGAATGATCAAACACCAGTGATATGAAGTGTGTGAGAGGGTAGACTGGTATTTATTAGAGACGAGAGGAATGATCAAGCACCAGTGGTATGAAGTGTGTGTGTGAAAGGATAGACAGGTGTTTACAAGAGATGAGAGCTATGAGGGGAGGAAGAAGAATATATAAACGAGGGATTGTGGCACTGAGAAGAGGCTGAGGCGGCGGAGGGAGAGAAAAACAACAGAATTCAGTGGACTTTTGTTTTGCTTTTAAAAGAGGAGAAAACAAAACACGCAGGAGTACATGGACGAGGTAGTAGATGTAACTTGTGTGAAGGGAATCAAAGAAAGATGAAAAATAGAACCAAAGAGAAAAGGGAAAATGTTGGCAACGAGGAAAAATGAAGAGAAATAATGAAAATTGCGTATTAATTAGATTCGAAAGAAATATGAGGAAAACCCCAATGAATTTTCCTGTATATTTCGACCCCTCTGGGGTCCTCTTCAGTAGATACAAAAATGAAAGAACATGAATATATAGGAATGTTGCGCCTTTCAGCAATGCAGGTGAATATGGAGCGTCAGGTCAGCGAGTGGGAAGACAGGTCAGCGAGTGGGAAGACAGGTCAGCGAGTGGGAAGACAGGTCAGCGAGTGGGAAGACAGGTCAGCGATTGGGAAGACAGGTCAGCAAGTGGGAAGACAGGTCAGCGAGTGGGAAGACAGGTCAGCGAGTGGGAAGACAGGTCAGCGAGTGGGAAGACAGGTCAGCGAGTGGGAAGATAGGTCAGCGAGTGGGAAGACAGGTCAGCGAGTGGGAAGACAGGTCAGCGAGTGGGTAGACAGGTCAGCGAGTGGGTAGACAGGTCAGCGAGTGGAAGACAGGTCAGGAGAAAGTGGATGTGGTGTGTCAAGTCTTGAAACAAGTAACTGGAACCCAACTTAAAATCTGGGCAAGCAGCTTCTCTGTTCTGTGTAATTCCTAATCTCGTGCTGGCGTTCTGAATTAGGTTAGGTAATGGGGTATGTACTTCTTAAGGGAGAATTTTAAAATGACGTCTGGTGTATATTATCCCTGTGAAATATTAAAATCATGAATGGTAGCTATAAGAGTTGCTTCTAGGATTTTGCGCATTTAGCTCCAGTGGGATTTGTGGTATGCAAATATGCAGAACAACCACTGTGAAGAAATAGTGAATTCCAAGCGATTTCGTGATTTCTCACATTATCAAGAAACTGTTCCTTGATAATGTCAGAAATCACGAAAGCACTTGGAATTTCACTGTTTTTCACAGTAGTAGTTCTTCATATATACAGTGTAGTATAACCACTTGTAAAAATTTATATATATATATATATATATATATATATATATATATAAATTTTTACAAGTGGTTATACTACACTGGGAAGAGCACAGTTCGACAGAGACTAAGGGACACGACTATAACTTTGTGTGGAGTGGAGAGTGTGTCCGTCGAGAGTGTCACAGTGAATTAACACACACACATCTTGACATAGAGGCACTGCACTCCTGCTGACAAGCACAATTGTACTTGTGAAATGTTGGAGGGCGGCTTCAGAACCCTGGACGTAGATCTATTAATCTTGTCGAATTGGTTTAGTCTCCCAGGGTAATTATATTCTGATGTATACAGTATATATTATGATGGTATAATGGATGCGGTACATATGATCATCATAATTAATTACACATAAATGAGGTAGTGTCCCACGACAGGGTTGGAGAGGTTGCAACAAGAGAGTGCAACTAGTGAAGAAATGCTGTTGCAACTGTTAGAGTAGTGGCTCGAAGTACAGCTGCAGAAGGTGGAGTGTTGCTGTTACTGTAGTGCTGCTGAGTTTGAGATACAACTGTGGAAGGTAGCGTGTTGCTGCTGTATTAATTAGTGCTGCAGTGAAAGCAGACAGCTGGGCCTGGAATACAGCTGTTGAGAGGGCGTAGTGTTGCTGCTGTATTAGTTACTGGTGCAGCGACACCAGACACCTGCTTGTGCTTAAGAAAGTAGGAGACGGGAGAGTGTGTTGCAGCAGTGGATAAGAGGGATAGGGCTGCTGCTGCTGCTGCTGCTGCTGCTGCTGCTGCTGCCGCTGCTGCTGCTGCTGCCGCTGCTGCTGCTGCTGCTGCTGCTGCTGCTGCTGCTGCTGCTGCTGCTACACCAACACAAGATATCACCGTTATCATCTGTCTCTTCCTGAAGCCTAGACAACCGTCTCAAAGTTTCTCGTCACAATAAAATCTCGTCTGAACGCTGACAGAATATTGTTTGATCAATACAGAATGTCTGGCAACTTTGTTGCTAATTACGCCAAAGTTTGTGTACTCAAACACACACCAATGGACACATGAATTATACGAAAGTGTGTATTCAAACTCATGAGTTAAACTAGAGTGTATACATAAAATATTCACCTCACACATGAATCATAGAAGAGCATGTATACAAAGAACATACACGCATACATACCAGAATGAAATTGAAATAAGGAATTAAATACTATAAAGAATATTACAGTATTGTAATACGATATTGGAGAGTCTGTGTACCCCAGCGAGCTTTGTCTTCCTCTCATCCCCTGGCCACAGACACTATTATACATCTCAGTTCTAGAGCTGGTGGAAGAGGGGATCTCTCTCTCTCTCTCTCTCTCTCTCTCTCTCTCTCTCTCTCTCTCTCTCTCCTCTCTCTCTCTCTCTCTCTCTCTCTCTCTCTCTCTCTCTCTCTCTCTCTCTCTCCTCTCTCTCTCTCTCCCTCTCTCTCTCTTTCTCTCTCCCTCGCATTAAAATTCAACCCCAGCAAATGCATAATAATGAAAATTGGCAGAGAAGAGAGGAGGCCTGACGCACCGGTCCCTCTGTTCAAAATTTAACTCAAAGAAATGGAGTGGGACCCGCCAGCAAGAATTATTGTAGTACAAAGCAAAAAATCCCATTGCAACAACACAAAAATCCCATTGCAACAACACAAAAATCCTATTGCAACAAGGGAAAAAATTCAGAATTGCACTCAATTTATTAAAAAAATGTAAAATGCAAGTCCTTTCCGGTGTACCAATTCTTGACCTGTGGAATAAAGTGGAACAAAGTGGAACTAGAAACGCTACACTGGTACCAGATGGTACACTTGTGCCATTAGGCACATTGGTACTATACGGTACAGTGGTACGATGACAGGGTTCAATATGGCTGCTAATTGTTGACCTGAAGGAGAGAGAGAGAGAGAGAGAGAGAGAGAGAGAGAGAGAGAGAGAGAGAGAGAAGAGAGAGAGAAGAGAGAGAGAGAGAGAGAGAGAGAGAGAGAGAGAGAGAGAGAGAGAGACAGACAGAGACAGAGACAGAGACAGAGACAGAGAATTATGATGTCAACGAGATAAAATCAGTTGATCAAATGAAAATGCTGACCCACAGATGGCTCCAACTTCATCCTGTTCCCTACTTGTATGTTTCATAACAATAAAAATGCTTTCAAATGAGCTTATGTAGGTAACAGCTCTTAGCTTGTCAATAAAGTTAGGAATCCTTAACTTGTAAATAGCTTGTCAATAAAGTTAAGGATCCTTAAACCTTGTCAAACCCTATGTAAAAAAAAAAAAAAAAAGAGAGAGCGCATACATTTAAAATCGCATCCCACAGACATGCATATCTTATGCTCTATATTGCACATTAACCAAATATTTCCATTATTTCATATCATAATTACTATGATCAGTCCTCACAGTTCTGTAACTCAATATACCCAAGGCTCTCTGTCCGTCTGTCTGTCTGTATGGGTGTGTGTGTCTGTCTGTCTGTCTGTCTGTCTGTCTGTCTCTCTCTCTCTCTCTCTCTCTCTCTCTCTCTCTCCATTAGCGATTTCCAAAATTTCTTCAGAAAAATTTCTCCACAATAATTCTAAATCTCTCTGGTTTGCTCCATGGAAATACTTTTCCAGCAGACCTCGTACCTAATATAATAAGCAGTAAGATATATTCCAAGCGATAAAATTGTCATCCCTCCCATTCACATTATATGTAATGTGAGTCTGCATCATTAACCCTCTAACGTCAGGATGGTATTCTTGTGATGTCAGGCTGGCTGTGCACGTAGTGAGAGGCCCAGCTATGTCCCGATGATCTTAATTGAAGGGATGTAGGAGTTAAAGGCATTCTGCACACGGCTGCTCTGCTTCAAATACCGTATTTAACCCCACGACTGAATTTTACAGGCCAGTCAGTCTGGCGCCACGGGCGGAAAGAAATAGCAGGGGGTAAAACGAGGTCCAAACAGCTGACCAATACTCCAGCGGTGTCTCCGAGTAACGTTAACGGTAACCTTATTTCTTGAGCTGATGCGATGGAAGGAGCAAATTATAGTTACGCCGGAATGTTGAAAATGCTGGTGAAAATCACGAAGCTGGCTGGATTTTACCATGCGAAGGTCTTCATTGCAACCTGTTTCCTCTTAGTGCTGGAGAATCGCAGAGAGAGAGAGAGAAAGGGGTGACAGGCTCACAGCAGAGTTTATTGCATGCACCAGCTTGATATGGGAAAGCTCTCCCCTCTAAACCTAAAGCTTTGCGTCAGGGACACAGCTTTGTGCTAAACTCCGAGGAAAATTAATCAGTAGCAGAGGAATTTGAATAAGGTTTACATTTAGTTATTGACCCTAAGATATTTCTTATATATATATATATATATATCTTTATTTCTACAAGTACATGTACAAGGTATACAGGCCTAGCTGACATCAATGACATACTACTATATAGAAAGGCCCTTGATATGTAGAGCAATTCGGGCAAATTAGGTCAATTTTGCCCGTACCCAAGGATGAGACCCAGTACCAATATCTGACTAACAAGAAACCCCCAAATGTTTACTTGCCGGGAATCGAACCCGAAAATTTAACCCCGAAATTTCCACCCCACTTTGTGTGTGATGAGTACCATGCCCCTAGCAATGTGTTTGAACTAGCCTTTGTATGGCCACGGTGTGTGTGTGTGTGTGTGTGTGTGTGTGCTTTGTCCTAGGCACATGTCGATTAGACACTGGCTGTTCATGGTGGAAGTGTGTGTGTGTGGTGTGTGTGGTTGTGTGGTGTGTGTGTGTGTGTGTGTGTGTGAGAGAGAAATCGAAGAGTTCCACCGACAGAGAAGGAGAGGCCCTCGTGCGTGAGGAGATCTAGACCAGAGCACTGGGTGTGGTGTGTGGTGTGGAGAGAGAGAGAGAAGAGAGAGAGAGAGAGAGAGAGAGAGAGAGAGAGAGAGAGAGAGAGAGAGAGAGAGAGAGAGAGAGAGAGAGAGCGGGCGCGTGTGTTTTCTTAGGCTTAATAAGAGCCATGCAACCATGCAATAGAGAGGTCCCGCTCATCGTTACAGCTTGCTGCAATTGTCTGGTCGATCCAAAGCTTAGTGTTGCAACCCAGTTGGGGAATGTCTGCTCTATCATCACATACCCTGCAGCATCCTGCCACTTGTGGCAGGATGCTGCAGGGTATCCTGCCACACGACCTGTATTATCCTGCCACACATCCTACTGTATCCTACCCTACGTCCTAATGAATCCTGCCTCACTCCTTCCTCTATGATGACAGCAACAGTTCTCTTGGTCAAGGTTAGAGTCGTAATCGTGCGTTTCCCAACGAACGAGAGAAAACAAATTGTACTAAGGGTTGATCGTCTTAAAAACACACGCCAGCAAACACTAGAACATATATCTTAGAAAACGTTTCGGTCCTGGGACCTCGATCACTGTGTGTGTTAGAAGTGATCAAGGTCCCAGGACCGAAACGTTTTCAAAAAATATATCCTAGTGTTTAGTCAGGTGTCTTTGTGAATAAATTTGTCGGTATCAGTTACCAAGGTTCATACCACTAGAGGTTAATACACAAATGTCCAGAGGAACATTATTCATTTATGACTCTAAGTCACTTACCCGCCCTCAACTTAATGACTCTAAGTCACTTACCCGCCCTCAACTTAATGACTCTAAGTCACTTACCCACCCTCAACTTAATGACTCTAAGTCACTTACCCACCCTCAACTTAATGACTCTAAGTCACTTACCCACCCTCAACTTAATGACTCTAAGTCACTTACCCACCCTCAACAATGACTCTAAGTCACTTACCCACCCTCAACTTAATGACTCTAAGTCACTTACCCACCCTCAACTTAATGACTCTAAGTCACTTACCACCCTCAACTTAATGACTCTAAGTCACTTACCCAGTAACTTTTAATAACTCTAAGTCACTTCACCACTCAGAGTTAATACTCTAAGTCCTTAGCCCACCCTCATCAATGACTCTAAGTCACTTACCCACCCTCAACTTAATGACTCTAAGTCACTTACCCACCCTCAACTTAATGACTCTAAGTCACTTACCCACCCTCAACTTAATGACTCTAAAGTCACTTACCCACCCTCAACTTAATGACTCTAAGTCACTTACCACCCTCAACTTAATGACTCTAAGTCACTTACCCACCCTCAACTTAATGACTCTAAGTCACTTACCCACCCTCAACTTAATGACTCTAAGTCACTTACCCACCCTCAACTTAATGACTCTAAGTCACTTACCCACCCTCAACTTAATGACTCTAAGTCACTTACCCACCCTCAACTTAATGACTCTAAGTCACTTACCCACCTCAACTTAATGACTCTAAGTCACTTACCCACCCTCAACTTAATGACTCTAAGTCACTTACCCACCCTCAACTTAATGACTCTAAGTCACTTACCCACCCTCAACAATGACTCTAAGTCCTCCACCTCACAATGACTCTAAGTCCTACCCTCAACTTAATGACTCTAAGTCACTTACCCACCCTCAACTTAATGACTCTAAGTCACTTACCCACCCTCAACTTAATGACTCTAAGTCACTTACCCACCCTCAACTTAATGACTCTAAGTCACTTACCCACCCTCAACTTAATGACTCTAAGTCACTTACCCACCCTCAACTTAATGACTCTAAGTCACTTACCCACCCTCAACTTAATGACTCAAAGTCACTTACCCACCTCTCTAACCCTTAATGACTCTAAGTCACTTACCCACCCTCAACAATGACTCTAAGTCCTACCCTAACTAATGACTCTAAGTCTACCCTCAACAATGACTCAAGTCACTTACCCACCCTCAACTTAATGACTCAAAGTCACTTACCCACCCTATACTTAACCTCACAAGATTTCATACATAAAAACATATATTTAACGTATATATGTCCTAGGAAGAGACAGTTAAGAAGGAAGTGTTTGTTGTTGCTGTTGTTGTTGTTGTTATTGTTGTTGTTGTTGTTGTTATTATTATTATTATTATTATTGTTATTATTATTATTATTATTATTATTATTATTATTATTATTATTATTATTATTATTATTATTATTATTATTATTATTATTATTATTATTATCATTACATACACAGGGAAACGCTTAATACATAGTAAAGATTCAGTGGCTGGAAGGTGAACATTAGAGTGACTGGCTGCAAAGAGCTCCAGTTCCTTGGATCAAGAGCCCTTCAGCAGCATTACGGTGCCACCCTGGATGTTAGCAAGTGACGCAGAATGTGTTTTAAAAATCAAACTTGTTAGAATGTTTGTTTTAACAAGTGGAGTTAAACAGAGCATGTCAGTGTGTGTGTGTGTGTACTCACCTAGTTGTGGTTGTAGGGGTCGAGACTCAGCGCCTGGCCCCGCCTCTTCACAGACCGCTACTGGGTCCTCCCTCTTCCTGCTCCATGAGCGTGTTAGTTGTCCATTTTGTCTGATGTCATAGCCTAGGCCTTGATGTATGTGTGTATGTGTGTGTGGCTGAAATGCTGCCACTGTGACCCGCCTCCGTGGTGTAAGAGCTCCACTGTGTGTGATGTGTGTTGTGTGTTGTGTGTGTGTGTGTGTGTGTGTGTGTGTGTGTGTGTGTGTGTGTGTGTGTGTGTGTGTGTGTGTGTGTGTGTGTGTGTGTGTGTGTGTGTGTGTGTGTGTGTGTGTGTGTGTGTGTGTGTGTGTGTGAGTTTTAACAATTTAAGAGTTGTTTTAAAACATTATTATGTGGTTCATATCACATTCTTATAAGTTAGAGCAGGAGAATTGATCGTAGTTGGTCAGTGTTGGTCACCTAGTGTTTTAAAGCTGAGGAACTCACCGTGTGGGACACTGACACACACACACACACACACACACACACACACACACTGGACAGGCTGCAGGCCTGGTCCAGCAACTGGCTCCTGGAGTTCAACCCCACCAAGTGCAAAGTCAAGGAGATTGAAGAATGGCAAAGAAGACCGCAGACGGAGTACAGTCTAGGGGGTCAGAGACTACAGATCTCACTCAAGGAAAAGGATCTCGTGGTGAGTATAACACCAGGCACATCTCCTGAGGCGCACATCAACCAAATAACTGCTGCAGCATACGGGCGCCTAGCAAACCTAAGAACAGCATTCAGACATCTCAATAAGAAATCGTTCAGGACCCTGTACACTGTGTACGTTAGGTCAATATTGGAGTATGCAGCACCAGATTGGAACCCACACCTAGCCAAGAACATAAGGAAACTAGAGAAAGTGGACAGGTTTGCAACAAGACTAGTCTCGGAGCTAAATGGCATGCCCTACGAGGAGAGGTTAAGGGAAATCAACCTGACGACACTGGAGGACAGGAGAGATAGGGGGGATATGATAACGACATATAAAATACCTAGAGGAATCGACAAGGTAGACAGAGACAGGATGTTACAGAGATGGGACACAGCAACAAGGGGTCACAGTTATAAGTTGAAGACTCAGATGAATCACAGGGATGTTAGGAAGTATTTCTTCAGTCAGAGTTGTCAGAAAGTGGAATAGCCTAGGAAGTGATGTAGTGGAGGTAGAATCCATACATAGCTTTAAGAAGAGGTATGATGAAGCTCATGGAGCAGGAAGAGTGGCCTGGTAGCGACCAGTGAAGAGGCGGGGCTAGGAGCTGTGACTCGACCTCTGCAACCACAACTAGGTGAGTACACACACACACACACACACAGTAATTGTAAGCACGCAAATACTGTGTACACAGTGTGAACGAAGTGATTGGGTACATACGATGGGACTCATAAACACACACAAATACGCACACAGACTCACACATGCGTGTACACACAAACACACACAGCCGTCTGATCGTTAGGGCCTCCTACTCCACCCCCCTCCCTCCTCCACTCCCTCCTCCACCTCTTCCTCCACTCTCTCCTCCTCCTCCACCCCCTCCCTCCTTCTCTTCCTCCACCTCCACCTCCCTCCCCCTCCTCCTCCTCTTCCTCATCCACATCCTCCCTCTCTGTTGTCCCCTTGCCTTTCTCTCTCCTCCTCCCCCCACTTCCTCATCCTCCACTTCCTCATCCTCCTCATCGTCTTCCTCCTCCTCATCTTCTGCCTTCTTCTCCTCCTCCTCCTCCATCTCTCCCCCATGCCGTTCAATCTCCTCCTTTCCCTCTCTCTCTCTCCTCTTCGACAGTCTCTCTTTTTTTTCTCTCTCCATCTCTCTTCCGGCTCCTTGTCTCCATCTCTTTCTCTCCATCTATCTCTCTTTCCCTCTTCCTCTCCCTCCCTCCCCCATTCCCCTCTCCTTTCCTTCATCTCTCCCTTCCAACCTCTTTCTCCCTCTAGCCCCTGTCCTCCATCACTCTCTCTGACCCCTTCCTCCCTCTCCCCACCTCTCTCCCTTTAACACCTCCCCCACCCCACACACACACACCACACACACACACACACACACACACACACACACACACACACACACACACACACACACACACTACACGCCCCGATACCTAGCTAGCGATCTTGCTTCACGCACGGAGGGCCCGGGTTCAATTCCCGGCGGGGCCGAAACATTTCGAAGTGTTTCGTACACACACACACACACACATATATACAACAGGCTTAGTGTCTAATCGACATGTGCCTAGGACAAAATGGTAACTAACACACACACACACACACACAAAAAAAACAAAAAAAAACAAGGTAACAGAAGTAAGACACGAAAGAGAGGGGTGGATAGACTGCATTTTCTTGGACTGCAAGAAGGCGTTCGACACAGTTCCTCACAAGAGGTTAATGCAAAAGCTAGAGGATCAGGCACACGTAACAGGAAAGGCACTGCAGTGGATCAGAGAATATCTGCCTGGCAAACCTGAGAATAGCGTTCCGATACCTCAGTAAGGAATCGTTCAAGACACTGTACACAGTGTACGTCAGGCCCATATTGGAGTATGCAGCACCAGTTTGGAATCCACACCTTGTCAAGCATGTCAAGAAATTAGAGAAAGTGCAAAGGTTTGAAACAAGGCTAGTCCTAAAACTAAGGGAAATGTCCTACGAAGAAAGGTTAAGGGAAATCGGCCTGACGACACTGGAGGACAGGAGGGTTAGGGAATACATGAAAACGACATACAAAATACTGCGAGGAAAAGATAAGGTGGACAGAGACAGGATGTTCCAGAGATGGGACACAGAAACAAGGGGTCACAATTGGAAGTTGAAGACTCATATGAGTCAAAGAGATGTTGGGAAGTATTTCTTCAGTCACAGAGTTGTCAGGAAGTGAAATAGTTGGCAAGTGAGGTATGAGAAAGCTTATGGAGCAAGGAGAGAGGATCTAGTAGCGATCAGTGAAGAGGCGGGGCCAGGAGCTGAGTCTCGATACCTACAACCACAAATTGGTGAGTACAAATAGGTGAGTACACACACACACACACACACAACCTCATACAAGGAGAAGTTAAGGGAAATCACCTGGCGACACTGGAGGACAGGAGAGATAGGTGGGATATGAAAACGACATATATAATACTGAGAGGAATTAACAAGATGGACACAGACAGGATGTTCCTGAGATGGGACACAACAATAAGAGGTTACAATTGGAAGTAGAAGACTCAGATAAATCACAGGGATGTTAGGAAGTATTTCTTCATTTACTGAGTTGTCAGGAAGTGGAATAATCTGGGAACTGATGTAGTGGAGGCAGGATCCATACATAGCTTTAAGAAGAAGTATGATAAAGCTCATGGAGCAGGGTGAGTGTCCTAGTAGCGACCAGTAAAGAGGCGGGGCCAGGAGCTGTGAATCGACCACTGCAACGACAACTAGGTGAGTACACCCACACATACACAACCCTGGTGGCACCAGCAGCCCTATATTATGTGCCTCCACTACGTCACTTGCCAGACTATTCCAATTCCTGACAACTTTATGACTAAAGAATTACTTCCTAATATCCCTTTGATTCATCCGAGTCTTCAACTTCTAATTGTGTTCCCTTGTTTCTGTGTCCAATCTCTGGAACATCCTGACTCTGTCCACCAATATCTCGCAGTATTTTGTATGTCCTTATCATGTCTCACCTAACCATCCTGTCCCCCAGTGTCGTCAGGCCGATTTCCCTTAATCAAGCTTGTTCCGTGTATTGGCACTTCTTAACAATACCTCTCACATTAGGATCGCTCAGTCATTTATTGGTTTCATGAATTCAGAATCTTTCCATTTAGTAAAATCAAACAAATTTTGTAAGGAGTACTGAGAATCGAACTGGTGATCATTAAGTTTCCAATCCTCGAACACACCTCCCTCGTATTCATTGATTTTTTCTTAAAAACATAAAATAATATAAAATCGTCTGTGTGTTCGATTACGAGTGAAAGATTAATGGGTTTTTGTTACGCATAGTGCATGATTTTTGTGCCATGCCGTAATTTCAATATGCAGTACCTTTGGGAAGGAGAATGTTAGGGAAAACTGGAGAAAGCATTTCTCTTAAACATTCACTCTTGCTCCAGTATATAATTTGTGACTTTGTCACTTTCTTGTTTTCTGTATGGGTGAGTGGGTGTTGCAGCGGGTGGTGGATGTTGCAGCGGTGAATTGGTGTTGCAGCGGGTGAGTGGATGTTGCAGCGGGTGAGTGGGTGTTGCAGCGGGTGAGTGGGTGTTGCAGCGGGTGAGTGGGTGTTGCAGTGGGTGAGTGGGTGTTGCAGTGGGTGAGTGGGTGTTGCAGCAGGTGAGTGGATGTTGCAGCGGGTGAGTGGGTGTTGCAGCAGGTGAGTGGATGTTGCAGCGGGTGAGTGGGTGTTGCAGTGGGTGAGTGGGTGTTGCAGTGGGTGAGTGGGTGTTGCAGCGGGTGAGTGGGTGTTGCAGCGGGTGAGTGGGTTGCAGCAGGTGAGTGGGTGCTGTAGTGGGTGAGTGGGTGTTGCAGCGGGTAAGTGGGTGTTGCAGCGGGTAAGTGGGTGTTGCAGCGGGTAAGTGGGTGTTGCAGTTAGTAAGTGAGTGTTGCAGCGGGTAAGTGGGTGTTGCAGCGGGTAAGTGGATGTTGCAGCGGTGAGTGGGTGTTGCAGCGGGTAAGTGGGTGTTTCAGCGGGTGAGTGTGTGTTGCAGCGGGTGAGTGGGTGTTGCAGCGGGTGAGTGGGTGTTGCAGCGGGTAAGTGGGTGTTGCAGTGGGTAAGTGGGTGTTGCAGCGGGTAAGTGGGTGTTGCAGCGGGTGAGTGGGTGTTGCAGTGGGTAAGTGGGTGCTGCAGCGGGTAAGTGGGTGTTGCAGCGGGTGAGTGGGTGTTGCAGTGGGTAAGTGGGTGCTGCAGCGGGTAAGTGGGTGTTGCAGCGGGTGAGTGGGTGTTGCAGCGGGTAAGTGGGTGTTGCAGCGGGTGAGTGGGTGTTGCAGCGGGTAAGTGGGCGTTGCAGCGGGTGAGTGGGTGTTGCAGCGGGTGAGTGGGTGTTGCAGCGGGTGAGTGGGTGTTGCAGCGGGTGAGTGGGTGTTGCAGTGGGTGAGTGGGTGCTGTAGTGGGTGAGTGGGTGTTGCAGCGGGTGAGTGGGTGTTGCAGCTGTGACAGCGTAATTTAACTCAACAAATGTTTCATGTTTATCCCCGACTTCAGTTGCTGCTGCTGCTGATGTTTCAGCTGCTCTGTGGCAGCTGATTATGCCGCCGCCGCCGCCGCGCTGCTGCTGCGCTGCTGCTGCTGCTGCTGCTCTGCTGCTGCTGCTGCTGCTGATCTTACTAATACTGCTGCTGTTGTTTTGCTGTTAATACTTCTGTTGTTGCTATTGTCGTTGGTGCTGCCTCTTCTGGTATTGAAAGCTGCTATATATATTGTATATATTATATATATATATATATATATATATATATATATTATATATATATATATATATATATATATATATATATATATATATATATATATATATATATATATATATATATATATATATATATATATAGATAGATAGATAGATAAATAGATAGATAGATAGATAGATAGATAGATAGATAGATAGATAGGAAGAGAGAGAGAGTGAGAGATAGAGAGTGAGAGAGAGAGACTTGGGAATTAAAATCATTAAATGTTTCAAGAAAGGAACTCGTTGATTATGCCATCTTTCTTCTGGTTGGTGAGAGAAAAGAAAATAGACTTTTCTATAAGATCTTGGTTATGTTAGAGAGATAGAATGAACACTATAACCCCATGTAGCATCTTATTCTAGGTTATGTTAGAGAGATAGAGTAAACACTATAACCGCGGGCACCATCTTCCTATGATTGCTACTGTACGCTTAAGTGGCTAATCTAACCTAACCCGAATTTAAATCATCCTGACCTAACCTAGGTTAATTATGAATGGTACTGTTAACCTAGACCTACCTAACCTAAACGACGTTGACCTAATCTGAGCTGACCTATGTAGGTTAGTTATGTTTGGTAGGGTTATAACAAGTTAACATGTAAATACAGAGATTCGAAATGTCTGCCAGCCAGTGTCTTATGGTAATGGAAGTGCCAGTGTCTTGTGGTAATGGAAGTGCCAGTGTCTTGTGGTAATGGAAGTGCCAGTGTCTTGTGGTAATGGAAGTGCCAGTGTCTTGTGGTAATGGAAGTGCCAGTGTCTTGTGGTAATGGAAGTGCCAGTGTCTTGTGGAAAAATGGGGAAGTAGCCAGTGTCTTGTGGTAATGAAGTGCCAGTGTCTTGTGGTAATGGAAGTGCCAGTGTCTTGTGGTAATGGAAGTGCCAGTGTCTTGTGGTAATGGAAGTGCCAGTGTCTTGTGGTAATGGAAGTGCCAGTGTCTTGTGGTAATGGAAGTGCCAGTGTCTTGTGGTAATGGAAGTGCCAGTGTCTTGTGATAATGGAAGTGCCAGTGTTTTGTAGTAATGGAAGTACCAGTGTCTTGTGGTAATGGAAATGGTAATAGTCTCTGTGAGTAATATCATAATAGTTATAAGAGCACCAAGTGAGCTCTGGTCTCTGTGAGTAATATCATACTAGTTATAAGAGCACCAAGTGAGCTCTGGTCTCTGTGAGTAATATCATACTAGTTATAAGAGCACCAAGTGAGCTCTGGTCTCTGTGAGTAATATCATACTAGTTATAAGAGCACCAAGTGAGCTCTGGTCTCTGTGAGTAATATCATACTAGTTATAAGAGCACCAAGTGAGCTCTGGTCTCTGTGAGTAATATCATACTAGTTATAAGAGCACCAAGTGAGCTCTGGTCTCTGTGAGTAATATCATACTAGTTATAAGAGCACCAAGTGAGCTCTGGTCTCTGTGAGTAATATCATACTAGTTATAAGAGCACCAAGTGAGCTCTGGTCTCTGTGAGTAATATCATACTAGTTATAAGATCACCAAGTGAGCTCTGGTCTCTGTGAGTAATGCATCGCGTTAAGGGACACATTAAAGCTAAATCGTTGCCTCTCACAAAGGTCTTTAACTGAAAAATTATGCGAAGTGGTAAGGAGTGTGGGAGGCAGGAGAGTCTTGTGGAAGGCAGGGGAGGAGTGTGGGAGGCAGGGAAGGACTGTGGGAGGCAGGGAAGGACTGAGGAAGGCAGGGAACGACTTTGAAAATTAGGAAGACAATGAAGGACTGTGGAAGGCAGGGAAGGGCTGTGGAAGGCAGGGAAGGGCTGTGGAAGGCAGGGAAGGGCTGTGGAAGGCAGGGAAGGGCTGTGGAAGCCAGGGAAGGGCTGTGGAAGCCAGGGAAGGGCTGTGGAAGGCAGGAAAGGACTGTGGAAGGCAGGAAAGGACTGTGGAAGGCAGGGAAGGACTGTGGAAGCCAGGGAAGGGCTGTGGAAGCCAGGGAAGGACTGTGGAAGGCATGGAAGGGCTGTGGAGGGCAGGGAAGGCCTGTGGAAGGCAGGGAAGGACTGTGGAAGGCAGGGAATTACTGTGGAAGGCAGGCAAGGATTGTGGAAGGCAGGGAAGGACTGTGGAAGGCAGGGAATTACTGTGGAAGGCAGGCAAGGATTGTGGAAGGCAGGGAAGAACTGTGGGGGGCAGGGAACGGCTGTGGAAGGCAGGGAAGGGCTGTGGAAGCCAGGGAAGGGCTTTGGAAGCCAATGAAAGGACTGTGGAAGGCAGGGAAGGGCTGTGGAAGGCAGGGAAGGACAGTGGAAGGCAGGGAAGGATTGTGGAAGGCAGGGAAGGATTGTGGAAGGCAGGGAAGAACTCTGAGAGGCAGGGAAGGAGTTTGGGAGTCAGAGAAGGAGTATGGGAATCAGGGAAGAAGTGTGGGAGTCAGGGAAGGAGTGTGGGAGTCAAGACGACATAATTATTTATCCAACGTAATACTAGATCTAAGTTTCTAGTTTACATCATGATTTAGAAATTACAGACGAACCCGGCACAAGCGACCACAAGTCAATTACCTTTAGCATTGAATGGGTGTATGATAGTAGGGATAATTCAGTAACAGTCCCAGACTTTCGCTTAGCAGACTATAATGGGCTTAGAGAACACTTATCAACTGTGAAATGGGGTAACGAAGAGAGCTATCAATATGACAGCTTTCTTAACACTATACAGGCATCCCAAAGAACATTTATCCCATATAAAGAAATTAGATCAAGTAGAAATGACCCAAAATGGATGAATAATAGGCTCAAATATCTTTTAGGGCAGAAGAAAGGAATTTATAGGAGCATAAATAGAGGTGAGGGTCACCTTATAAATCAGTATACTGACATTAAGAGGGACGTTAAAAAGAGTATAAGAAAAGCTAAACGGGACTATGAAATTAAAGTTGCTAGGGATTCAAAAACTAACCCAAAAAGTTTTTTCCAGGTTTATAGAACAAAAGTTAGGGATAAGATAGGTCCCCTTAAAAATAACTCTGGGCATCTTACTGACAAGGAGAATGATATGTGCTCTATTTTTAATAATTATTTTCTCTCGATTTTCACACAGGAAGACACTAATAATATCCCAGTAATTAATTTTTCTAGTGGCCCTGAAGAAGATAAATTATGTAATATCACAGTCACTAGCGAAATGGTTATGAAACAAGTAGACCGACTGAAACAAAATAAATCACCGGGTCCTGATGAGCTTTTTGCAAGGGTTCTTAAGGAATGCAAAATGGAACTCTGTGAACCAATATCTAACATTTTTAAGTTATCTCTTCAAACAGGTGTAGTGTCTGATATGTGGAAGATGGCTAATGTAATTCCTATTTTTAAAGCAGGGGACAAATCACTACCGTTAAATTACCGCCCAATAAGCCTGACCTCAATTGTAGGCAAATTACTAGAGTCAATTATAGCTGATATTATTAGAAGCCATCTAGATAACCATAATTTGATTAATGATACTCAGCATGAATTCACGAGGGGCCGTTCCTGCCTATCTAATTTATTAACCTTCTTTAGTAAAGCTTTTGAGGCTGTTGATCACGATAAAGAATTCGACATTGTTTATTTAGATTTTAGTAAGGCTTTTGATAGAGTACCGCACCAGAGACTGTTAAAGAAAGTGGCAGCTCATGGCTTTGGGGGAAAAGTGCTGTCATGGATCAAGTCATGGCTCACCAATAGGAAGCAGAGAGTGTGCATAAATGGGGTTAAATCCGAGTGGGGATCTGTAACAAGTGGTGTTCCACAGGGATTAGTCTTAGGCCCGTTGTTGTTTATAATATATATCAATGACCTTGGTGAGGGAATTACTAGTGATATGAGCAAATTCGCCGATGACACGAAGATAGGTAGGATAATTGATTCAAACATAGATGTCAGGGAACTTCAGGAGGATTTAGACAAACTCAATTCCTGGTCAGAAAAGTGGCAGATGCAGTTCAATGTAGATAAATGCAAGGTTCTGAAGCTCGGGAGTGTCCATAACCCAAGCATTTATAAGTTAAATAACGTAGAACTTAGCCATACAGATTGCGAGAAGGACTTGGGGTGATGGTAAGCAGCAACCTTAAACCAAGACAGCAATGCCTAAGCGTACGTAATAAGGCAAACAGATTACTGGGATTTATCTCAAGAAGTGTAAGCAACAGAAGTCCAGAGGTTATATTACAGCTTTATACATCGTTAGTAAGACATCACCTAGATTACGCAGCTCAGTTCTGGTCTCCATATTACAGAATGGATATTAATTTGTTAGAAAACATTCAGCGTAGAATGACAAAGTTAATTCATAGTATTAGAAATCTTCCGTATGAAGAAAGATTGAAGACCCTAAATTACATTCACTTGTAAGACGTAGAATGAGGGGAGACATGATCGAGGTATATAAGTGGAAGATGGGCATTAATAAGGGGGATATAAATAAGGTCTTGAGGATATCTCTCCAAGAGAGAACCCGCAATAATGGATTCAAATTGGATAAGTTTAGATTTAGAAAGGATATAGGAAAATATTATTTTGGTAATAGGGTAGTTGATAAGTGGAACAGTCTGCCTAGTAGGGTTATTGAAGCTAGGACCTTGGGTAGTTTCAAATTTAGGTTGGATAAATACATGAGTGAGAGGGGTTGGATTTGAGTGTGACTCGCATATGAGTTAATTGAATCATCAAAGCTTATTTCTTGGGTAGAATTGAAAATTAGGTTGGCAATTATTCTGTTAGTGGGATGGATTGTGAAGGACCTGCCTAGTATGGGCCAACAGGCCTGCTTCAGTGTTCCTCCTTTCTTATGTTCTTATGTAAATCAGATGAGGATCAGGCAGGACTACAAAGAGACCTGGACACGCTGGACGTGTGGTAAAACAACTCGTTCCTCGAATTTAACCCCACCAAATGCAAATTCATGAACATCAGGCAAGAGTATAGTCTAGGTGGCCAAAGACTGCAAACCTCACTCAAGGAAAAGGATCTTGAGGGTAAGTATAATACCGAGCACATCTCCTGAGGAGTACATCAACCAGATAACTACTGCAGAATATGGGCGCCTGGCAAACCTGAAAATAGCGTTCCCATACTGGAGTATGCAGCACCAGTTTGGAACCCACACCTGGTCAAGCACGTCAAGAAATTAGAGAAAGTGCAAAGGTTTGCAACAAGATTAGTTCCACAGCTATGGAGAACGTCCTACAAAGAAAGGTTAACCTCTACTCTGAGATAAACGCAGCCCCAATACGCAGAAAAAACTTAATAAAGCTCTACCCTAAGAGAAATAAAGCTTCGATTAAAAAAATTCTAGATACGTCTTCACACACACCACCACATTCCTTCGTTGTTGATTAGCATATTGTTTCTGTATGTTGCTCTTCGGGGAAGATCAACGAAAGATCGTTATTATGATCACACGATGTATGTGAGCCTGCATACCACAGTCTTCCATACCCGACCAAATGTAAGGTATTGAGTAGGTAGTGAACAAGTCTTGCAGGGGGGAGTAGGTAGTGAACAGACTGAACGACCACAAGTCATGCACATAGTAGGTAGTGAACAGACTGAACGACCACAAATCTTGCACACAGTAGGTAGTGAACAGACTCAACGACCTCAAGTCATGCACATAGTAGGTAGTGAACAGACTCAACGACCGCAAGTCTTGCACATAGTAGGTAGTGAACAGACTGAACGACCACTAGTCTTGCACACAGTAGGTAGTGAACAGACTGAACGACCACAAGTCTTGCACACAGTAGGTAGTGAACAGACTGAACGACCACAAGTATTGCACACAGTAGGTAGTGAGCAGACTCAACGACCACAAGTCTTGCACACAGTAGGTAGTGAACAGACTGAACGACCACAAGTCTTACACACAGTAGGTAGTGAACAGACTGAACGACCACTAGTCTTGCACACAGTAGGTAGTGAACAGACTGAACGACCACAAGTCTTGCACACAGTAGGTAGTGAACAGACTGAACGACCACAAGTCTTGCACACAGTAGGTAGTGAACAGACTGAACGACCACAAGTCTTACACACAGTAGGTAGTGAACAGACTGAACGACCACTAGTCTTGCACACAGTAGGTAGTGAACAGACTGAACGACCACAAGTCTTGCACACAGTAGGTAGTGAACAGACTGAACGACCACAAGTCTTGCACAGAGTAGGTAGTGAACAGACTGAACGACCACAAGTCTTGCACTTAGTAGGTAGTGAACAGACTGAACGATCACAAGTCTTGCACACAGTAGGTAGTGAACAGACTGAACGACCACTAGTCTTGCATACAGTAGGTAATGAACAGACTGAACTACCACAAGTCTTGCACACAGTAGGTAGTGAACAAATTGAACGACCACAAGTCTTGCACACAGTAGGTAGTGAACAGACTGAACGACCACAAGTCTTGCACACAGTAGGTAGTGAACAGGTTGAACGACAGCAAGTCTTGCACACAGTAGGTAATGAACAGACTGAACGACCACTAGTCTTGCACACAGTAGGTAGTGAACAGGTTGAACGACAACAAGTCTTGCACACAGTAGGTAGTGAACAGACTGAACGTAAACAATTCTTGCACACAGTAGGTAGTGAACAGACTGAACGACCATTAGTCTTGCACACAGTAGGTAGTGAACAGACTGAACGACCACAAGTCTTGCACACAGTAGGTAGTGAACAGACTGAACGACCACTAGTCTTGCACACAGTAGGTAGTGAACAGACTGAACGACCACAAGTCTTGCACACAGTAGGTAGTGAACAAACTGAACGACCACAAGTCTTCCACACAGTAGGTAGTGAACAGACTGAACGACCACAAGTCTTGCACACAGTAGGTAGTGAACCGACTGAACGACCACTAGTCTTGCCCACAGTAGGCAGTGAACAGACTGAACTACCACAAGTCTTGCACACAGTAGGTAGTGAACAGACTGAACGACCACTAGTCTTGCACACAGTAGGTAGTGAACAGACTGAACGACCACAAGTCTTGCACACAGTAGGTAGTGAACAGACTGAACGACCACAAGTCTTGCACACAGTAGGTAGTGAACAGACTGAACGACCACTAGTCTTGCACACAGTAGGTAGTGAACAGACTGAACGACCACTAGTCTTGCACACAGTAGGTAGTGAACAGACTGAACGACCACAAGTCTTGCACACAGTAGGTAGTGAACAGACTGAACGACCACTAGTCTTGCACACAGTAGGTAGTGAACAGACTGAACGACCACTAGTCTTGCACACAGTAGGTAGTGAACAGACTGAACGACCACTAGTCTTGCATACAGTAGGTAGTGAACAGACTGAACGACCACTAGTCTTGCACACAGTAGGTAGTGAACAGACTGAACGACCACTAGTCTTGCACACAGTAGGTAGTGAACAGACTGAACGATGGTGTTTGTTTGGACTCAGGTGTTCGCCTGAGTGCTGAAAACCCTCAGTTATATTCCCTGCATTTTAAATAAAAAAAGGTAAAAATATAGGATAACCGAAAATAAAAGAAAAAAGAGGCATGTAGAGAGCATTAAACTTTTATAAAAACAATTTAGTACGTGTTTCGTAATCTGTTACTTTTTTCTAGGAAAAACACACAAAAAATCACACACAAACTCACACACAAAAAACACACACAAAAACACACAAAAACACACAAAATCACACACAAAATCATAAACCTTCCTCTCTAATTATATTAGTAACGAGACACTGACTCGAAATATTTCGCAATTTTCAGTGTGCTGGACATTTTTTTTTAGATACCTAAAACTGGACTTGTGCTTTTGTTTTTAGATACCTAAAACTGGACTTTTGTTTTTGTTTTTAGATACCTAAAACTGGACTTTTATATATATATATGGTGCAAATTGTGAGATCCATAGCCTCGGAGAAGTGGATAAAAAGGCTTCAAGGAAGAATATTTGGATTTCTTCCTGAAGCCATTTGAATATTCCACTTTCCCTACCACCCCATTTTTTTTTTCCAATAGGTATATTTTATTACATAATATGGTACAAATGATTTAAGAGATACATTGTTGATATAAAGATGGCATATACAGTACACGAGGTGTGAGAGATTCATGTCTAGTACATATTGTTACATGTTTGTCACTGATTATAATGCGAAATCTCATCCAGCTCTTCCGAGCTGGGCGCGTGCCCAGAATACAGCATGCATTACCCCTCTGAACAGCAGCGCTGAGTCGCTGGAACAGAAAACTAGCTGCCCTGGGATCCCTAGTTACCCTGTTGAGTCTTTTGCCCAGCTTCTTGAGGAACTTAGATGCACTCTTTCCCCGTGAGCCAAGGGTCTCCGAGCCTATAGGAACAAACATATAATGATGGGCAAGTTCTCCATATTTTCTCGACTTCTGGCACTCCCTGAAGGTGACAGCTGCCCCTCCTTCCCACACCACCTGCTTGCCGTCTGTCCAGGCTTGAAGGGTGATACCATCTGGACGCTTTTGGCTGCCATCAGATCTGCATAGTTGGGGTGGCTCCCTTACTGCTGGGCATCCGGCTGTTGTGAGGCTCCTCTTGATAATGTTATTAACCTCTTCATGTCTTGCAATCTTTCCTCGATTTACGACACAAGACCATGGTACCCGAATCGGTCTGCTGCTTCACTGCCACAAATACACCTGTGTTCGGCGATAATAGGGGCGGCCAGTCGAAGAGCAACACCAATGCGGATGGTCTGTGGGTCGAGGCGTGTGCCAAGGCTGGAGATGGGAACAGCCAAAAGAAAGTCTCCTGCATGAGGAGCTCTCACTGCAAGGAGGCGGTCTCTATCCTTCCCTGACACACTCTGAAGCATTGCTGAGGCTATATTCTCTACTATTGGGCCATCCCAGTGTGACTGTTTGTTGTTGTTGGGGGCAGCAGGCCTGGTTTCAGAGCCTGTTAGATTATACCTAGATCCTGGTTCCATCAACGAACTTTTGGTCATGGATTCCAATCGTGTCCTTAAGATGTTCAGGGAGAATCGCTGCTACAAGCCCTCTGGATGCAATGCATGAAGACAGGAAAGCAGGTAGAGCAATCTGAGATGACTTGTGGACACCAATGCCTCCTAGTCTGACTGGGAGTGTAGCTTGGTCCCACTGCCCATCTTCTAGACTAAGGATAAGTACTTTAGTAAAGATCTGCCTCAGGATACTGTCATATTCGTGCAGTATAGGGTTATCATATGAAGGAGCACATCTTAGGAAATATGTCAACCTGGGCAGACTCAAGCATTTTGTGAGAAGGTACAAGGCATCATGGGTGTCAAGATTACCTATTCGTTGTTCCATTCTCCTCAGTTCTTCCAGTTTCTTCCTGAGAATTGTGTCAATGGCATCGCTTCCCAGAGGTGCTCCAAGCAAGACACTATTAGTAGGGGCAATGACTGTTGCTCCTGGTAGTTTTGATATCACTGCATCTATCACTTGTTGATTGACTGAGATGATTTCACATTTGGATCGATTCAGGATGAGACCCATTTCCTGTCCCCGTGTCATCACCTGTGTAAGATCCTCTAGAAGGGACTCCTTTGTACCTGCTAGTGTGCATCATCCAGGAACCAGATGTTTAGCTCACTGGTCAGTCTTACTGTGATTTCCCTAACTGCTATACAGAAGAGAAATGGTGCGAGAGGGTCCCCTTGCTGGACACGCTCGTCACCTGTGATCTCACGCTTCAGGTGATCACTTCTCAAGTGAATATTCCCGTATAACGATACAAAAATATGAGGCACATATTTACACACACTCTATTGTCTCTGTTATCGAAAATATACCCAAGTGTTGAACCTAAGAGACGGCATTGTATACTACTTATAACATCATAACCTATATGATATATAGGTTCATACTATATGAAAGGTGTATATTCCTTAGTGTATATATTATATACACTGAGGAATATATACACCTCTCGATGTATATACCTTGGTGTTTATTCTGATTATTTGCGACGCAAAACCATATAACTTATACTGTAATTCATGAAAAAGAAAAACAATCAGATAAATCACAATACGAAATTACAAATGCACTCTGAGTGGTGAAATTATCAGATAATTAAAAATTCAAATAATAAACATTATATCAAAAGCGAAACAAGTAAAAAAATTATTAAAAATCAGAGGTTTCAAAGTTTTATCTTATTTTATAATAAGATTAAAATGTCGAACATCACTGATAAAATGTTTCTAGCTAGGAATTTGTATTAAGCTGACATCGTTATCACTAATTTATATTTTTGGAGGGCAGCATATATATATATATATATATATATATATATATATATATATATATATATATATATATATATATATATATATATATATATATATATTATTTAAAGTACCACGAACGAGTGGTATTGAATCAATAACAACACTGCGACTATCCGAGGATTCGAACCCATGTCGTTTTGGCCCGCCTTATGGTGAGCGAAAATCACACATGATGCTCAAACCCACAGGACCACGCAATCCTAAAAGAATCAAGCACTGAGGAGAGCTAGGAGTTTTACCTTGATCCGAGGACATACGGAGGTGTGGGTGCCTCTGAACTAATTTCATTCTACTCCCCGTTTGGTATATTAGCCTCCACGAGCAGTATTTTATATTATTGTAACCACGAAGGAGTGGTATTGAATCAATAACAACACTGCAACTAGTACACCAAGCTGGGAGTAGAATGAAATTAGCTCAGAGGCACCCACACCACCGTATGTCCTCGGATCAAGGAAAAACACCTAGCTCTGCTGGGTGCTTGATTCTTGTAGGATTGCGTGGTCCTGTGGGTTAGAGCTTCATGTATGATTTTCGCTCACCATGAGGCGGGCCAAAACGACATGGGTTCGAATCCTTGGCTAGTCGCAGTGTTGTTTCTGCGTTGTGCATTGATATAAATATCGCGTCAGAGGTCAGAACACACAGGAGGATATATATATATATATATATATATATATATATATATATATATATATATATATATATATATATATATATATATATATATATATATATATATATATATATATATATATATATATATATATATATATATATATATAAACACTGATCTCTGGCCGACGGAGACTCGAACCTACGAACCTCATGACAAGGTACGCAGTGCTTTGCGACCGTACCACACTGGTCCAATACCTTGGCATCCAGCTTTCGCTAGACGTTATTCCAAGGCAGCTAGCTTTCAGAGATTTTTGTAAAAATCTCTAGTTGTGTCGATGCATGCAGGGATGAGATGAAAAGCTGTAAGCCATCTGCCTGAAAGCTGGCTGCCTTGGAATAACGTCTAGCGAAAGCTGGATGCCAAGGTATTGGACCAGTGTGGTACGGTCGGAAAGCACTGCGTACCTTGTCATGAGGTTCGTAGGTTCGAGTCTCCGTCGGCCAGAGATCAGTGTTTGTGAATATTTCGCCTGCTCTTGCGAATTTAGCATATATATATATATATATATATATATATATATATATATATATATATATATATATATATATATATATATATATATATATATATATATATAGCAAGACAACCACTATGAAAAATAGAAGAATTCCAAGCGCTTTCGTGACTACTCACATTATCAAGGAACTATAAAAGGAAACGTGAGAAGAAGGCTTATAAAGAGGCAGAATACACCTCACAGTCACATCACACTAACAAAGACAACACCTCACAGTAGCGAAACATCTCACGACTCTGTGCAGAGGAACATAAGAAAGACCTGAAACTCTTCCCAAGAATTAAGATTAGTCCAATTTATCATTAAATTCTTCCCAAATTTTATTAATTATAAATGAATCCAATTTATATAAACCAAAAGAAATATTCATATTATTTTCAAAACTTCTTTTAATGAAACATGATTCTATTATATTCCTCTCAACCATGGACTTGCTTGATACAACCTTCTCAGCATTTTGAAAATCAATTGGATGGTTAAAGTCTCTCACATGAATAAATAGAGCATTAGAATCTTGTCCAGTTCTAATGCGATATTTATGTTGTTTTAATCTTAGTTCAAGACTTTTACCAGTTTGACCATAATAAACTTTATCGCATATTTTACAGGGAATCTTATAGACACATCCGTCAGCATTTTGGGGGGAATTTTTTATCAAAATTCTTTTTACTGTATCAAGATTTTTAAATACAACTTTGATATTAAAATTCTTAAGAAAAGAAGGCATATCAACCAAGTTTTCATGGTAAGGGAGAACCAACATATTTTTGGTTGAATAAGGTTGGTTGTCCCTTTTTGGATTGTAAAAAGTATTTCCAGCTATTTTAAAAGATTTATCTATTATGTTTCTTGGGTATTTTAAATCATTAGCTATTTCATAAATTTTAGAGATTTCTTCATCTATGAACTCTGGACTACAAATGCGTAAAGCTCTCAAAAACATGAGTGTATAAATTTGATTGGGTTATATAGCATGTGGGAATGAGAGGTAATCAGGTTTGATGAGAAGGGAGAATAACATTGATTCCTCATATCAAGCTCCCTCCTTCACCGTCACCCTTAAAGGAAGTCCTGGCACTGACCCTTTAGAATGAAGTACGACCTACTCAGCTAGGTACGACCCTGGCCACTGAGCTAGGCACGACCCTGACCACTCAGCAAGGCACGACCGTGGCCACTCAGCTTTCCCCTCCTCCAGTCAACATGTTAATATTGCGCCTAAATTTGGTTTGACCCTCGGGTCACCCTACACTTCCCTACCTTACCCTTCCCTACGTTACCCTTCCCTACCTTACCCTTCCCTACCGTACCCTTCCTTGATGATCATGGTAATGTTATGGGCAAAAATGGTTGCATGCCCTCAGGGTTGTGGGTCTCTCTGGCATATTTCCTGCCTTCCCTCACCCTCTCATAGCCGGTTATAATCCTACATTTATACTTCACTCAACCTGTATCTAATGCTCTGATACCACAGTATTTTATATTACTGTGTCCTGACGTGTGTGTGTGTACTCACTTATTTGGTTGCAGGGGTCGAGACTCAGCTCCTGGCCCCGCCTCTTCACTTACGGCTACGAGGTCATCTCTTCCCCTGCTCCATGAGCTTTATCATACCTCCTCTTAAAACTATGTATGGTTCCAGCCTCCACTACATCACTTGCCAGACAATTCCACTTCCTGACAACTCTATGACTGACGAAATACTTCCTAACATGCCTTTAAATCATCTGAGTCTTCAACTTACAATTGTGACCCCTTGTTCTGTCTCCCATCTCTGGAACATCTTTACTCTGTCCACCTTATCTATTCCCCACAGTATTTTGTATGTCGTTATCATATCACCCCTAACCCTCCTGTCCTCCAGTGTCGTCAAGCCGATTTCCTTTAACCTTTCTTCGTAGGACATTCCCCTTTGCTCTGGAACTAACCTTGTTGCAAACCTTTGCACTTTCTCTAATTTCTTGACGTGCTTGACCAGGTGTGGGTTCCAAACTGGTGCTGCATACTTCAGTATGGGCGTGACGTACACGGTGTACAGAGTCTTAAACGATTCCTTACTGAGGTATCGGAACACTATTCTCATGTTTGCCAGGCGCCCATATGCTGCAGCAGTTATGTGGTTGGTGCGTGCTTCTGGAGATGTGCTCGGTATTATACTCATCCCAAGATCTTTCTCCTTGACTGAGGTTTGCAGTCTTTGGTTACCTAACCTATATTCTGTCTGCGGTCTTCTTTGCCCTTCCCCGATCTTCATGACTTTGCATTTGGCGGGGTTAAATTAAAGGAGCCAGTTGCTGGACCAGGTGTCCAGCCTGTCCAGGTCTCTTTGTAGTCCTGCCTGATCCTCATCTGATTTAATTTTCCTCAATAACTTCACATCGTCTGCGAACAGGGGCACTTTTGAGTCTATCCCTTCCATCATGTCATTCACATATACCAAAAATAGCACTGGTCCTAGGACTGACCCCTGTGGAACCCCGCTCGTCACAGGCGCCCACTGTGATACGTCATCCCGTACCATGACTCGTTGTTGCCTCCCTGTCAAGTATTTTCTGATCCATTGCAGTGCCCTTCCTGTTATACGTGCCTGATCCTCTAGCTTCTGCACTAATCTCTTGTGAAGAACTGTGTCGAAGGCCTTCTTGCAGTCCAAGAAAGTGCAATCAACCCACCCCTCTCTCTCGTGTGTGTATGTGTATGTATGTGTGTGTGTGTTTGTACTCACCTATTTGTGGTTGCAGGTGTCGAGACTCAGCTCCTGGCCCCGCCTCTTCACTGATCGCTACTAGGTCCTCTCTCTCTCTCTCTCTGCTCCATGAGCGTTATCATACCTCGTCTTAAAACTATGTATGGTTCCTGCCTCCACTACATCACTTGCCAGACTATTCCACTTCCTGTGTGTGTGTGTGTGTGTGTGTGTGTGTGTGTGTGTGTGTGTGTAGGTGTTGGTGGGTGAGTAGGTGTATGTGTGTGAGTGTATAATTCACTCCGGTTACTTTATGATAATTGCATCTGACTGGGGATGTGGAGCCAATATGGCCTTATATATATATTTTTTTTTATCCGCCTCGACCCAACCATTCATAGAATATGAGAGATAAAACTGGGATTCTGCACGTCAGAAATCCAATTGGACGAGACTTGGCAAGGTATCAGACCATCTGTAGTTGAATCCCACAACGCAGCTCGTCAGAGATGAAATCAATAACAGTAGAAAGTGTGATCTCTTTAATTAGAAAAAAGTGCAAGGTGATAGATTTCAGTTTACTGGAGCTATGTTTTTTTTTTATTTGCAGTTGTGATTTGATAATGGCAGAGAATGGATCGAAACGTGTGGGTTATATATGGACTCTTCCAGCTACGCTGCTGTCGTGACTTTTATTCAGGGTAGCTCTGAAAGAGTCCAGACTCTTTCAGAGTTTGCTGTGTTGTTAGCTACTCTGAAACCCAACGTATTTCTTCTCATATATCCTCGTGTCTTCAGTGGTCTCTGAGTACCTGTTTACATGCTGTTTACACTTGTGTATTATACACAGTGTGGGGTGTGTGGGGAAATGTGGGTGTGTGTGGGTTGGTGGTGTGTGTGGGTGTGTGGGGTCTGTGGGGGTGTGTGGGTTGTGTTGGGGTGTGTGGGGGTGTGTGGGGGTGTGTGGGGAGTGTGGGGTGTGTGGGTGGGTGTGGGGTGTGTGGGGGTGTGAATGTGTGTGTGGGTGAGTGTGGGGTGTGTGGGGAGTGTGTGAGGTGTGTGAGTGGGGGTGGGAGTGTGTGGGGGTGTATGGGGTTTGGGGGGCGTTGACCCCTGAAAAAACTATAAATATTGCAATAATCCAAAATCTCTCCTCCTGGCTGTTATATTTCACCGACAAATTCTCAGAATCGTAGTAAACTCGGAATTAATTACCTATTTTTTTTTTTCAGGCGTCGCGCTCGTTCTGAATTAACTCTCGTCTCCCTCAGCCCGGATAATTGACACCTTTTGCTCCCCAGCTCGGATTACCGGCCTTGAAAATTAAAACACGGAACTAACAGCAACTGCGAGGAGTTGGCGAAAGACCGGGCTTTGTAAAAGTTGTGTACTCACCTAATTGTACTCACCTAATTGTGGTTGCAGGGGTCGAGATTCAGCTCCTGGCCCCGCCTCTTCGCTGTCTGCTACTGGGTCTCTGCTCTCCCTGCTCCATGAGCTTTATCATACCTTGTCTTAAAACTATGTATGGTTCCTGCCTCCACTATATCTTTCTCTAGTCCATTCCACTTCCTGACTACTCTGTGGCTGAAGAAATGTTTCCTGACATCCCTTTGACTCATCTGAGTCTTCAGCTTCCAGTTGTGTCCCCTTGTTTCTGTGTTCCCTCTCTGAAACAACCTGTCACTATCTACCTTGTCAATTCCCCGCAGTATTTTGTATGTCGTTATCATGTCTCCTCTGACCCTTCTTTCCTCCAGTGTTGTTAGTCCTATTTCCCTCAACCTTTCTTCATAAGACAGACCCTGAGTTGTGGAACTAACCTTGTCGCAAACCTTTGCACTTTCTCTAGTTTCTTGACGTGCTTGACCAGGTGTGGGTTCCAGACTGGTGCTGCATACTCTAGTATGGGCCTGACGTATACGGTATACAGTGTCTTGAACGATTCCTTGTTAAGGTAACGGAACGCTAATCTTAGGTTTGCCAGTCGCCCATATGCTGCCGCGGTTATCTGGTTTATGTGTGCTTCCGGAGACGTGCTTGGTGTTATACTCACCCCAAGGTCTTTCTCCTTTGATGAGGTTTGTAGCCTTTGTCCACCTAGCCTGTACTCTGTCAGCGGTCTTCTTTGCCCTTCTCCGATCTTCATGACTTTGCATTTGGTGGGGTTAAATTCGAGAAGCCAGTTGCTAGACCAGATGTCAAGCTTGTCCAGGTCACTTTGAAGTCCTGCTTGGTCTTCATCCGATGTGATTCTCCTCATTAATTTCACATCATCTGCGAAAAGAGACACTTCTGAGTCTATCCCATCCGTCATGTCATTCACATATAGCAAGAATAGCACTGGTCCTAGGACTGACCCCTGCGGTGTGTGTGTGTGTGTGTGTGTGTGTGTGTGTGTGTGTGTGTGTGTGTTTGTGTGTGTGTGTTTGTGTGTGTGTGTTTATAGGTGTGTGTTTATGTGTGTGTGTGTGTGTGTGTGAGGGAATGTGTCGAAGGCCTTCTTGCGGTCCAAAAAAATGCAATCTACCCACCCCCCTCTCTCATGTCTAACTTCCGTTACCTTGTCGTAAAACTCCAGTAGGTTTTTGACATAGGACTTTCCTTTCCTGAATTCGTGCTGGTTGTCGTTTATAAGCTTGTTCCGTTCTAGGTGCTCCACCACTCTCCTCCTCATAATCTTCTCCATGACTTTGCATACTATACACGTCAGTGACACTGGTCTGTAGTTTAGTGCCTCGTGTCTGTCTCCTTTCCTAAAAAATGGGGACTATATTTGTCGTCTTCCATACCTCAGGTAGTTGCCCAGATTAAATGGATTAGTTGTAAATTGTGGTTAGTGGCACACACAGCGTCTCTGGTCCTTCTCTAAGGACCCACGGAGAGATGTTGTCCGGTCCCACGGCCTTTGAGGTATCAAGTTCACTTAACAGCTTCTTCACCTCCTCCTCGGTTGTGTGTATTTCATCCAGCACTTGTTGGTATATTCCTTGTTGGTGTACCCCCCTATTCTGACTTCCCGGAGACCCTTCTGTCTCCACTGTAAATACTTCCTTAAATCTCATGTTGAGCTCCTCACATACCTCTTGGTCGTTTCTTGTGAGCTCTCCACCTTCCTTCCTCTGCCTTATTACCTGGTCCTTGACTGTTGTCTTTCTCCAGATGTGGCTATGCAACAGCTTCGGGTCAGACTTGACTTTCGATGCAATGTCGTTTTCGTACTTTGTCGTTTTCGCCCTTTGTCTTCTGTACTTTTTCCATTCTCTAGTGCACTTAGTTTTTGCCTCCCTGCACCTTTGGGTAAACCAAGGGCTCGTTTTGGTCTTCCCATTATTTCTGTTGCTCTTGGAAACAAACTTCTCCTCTGCCTCCTTGCATTTTGTTGTCACGTATTCCATCATTTTGTTTACTGATTTTCCTACCAATTCTCTTTCCCACTGACCTCTTTCAGAAAATTCCTCATGTAGTCCCCCCTTTTGTAGTTTAGCTTTTCCCATCCTAATCCTGTTACCCTCTTCACTTGTAACTCTACTATGTATTCAAAGCTCAGAACCACGTGATCACTAGCTCCGAGGGGCCTCTCATATGTGATGCCTTCGATGTCCGAGCTACTCAAGGTGAATACGAGGTCCAGTCTTGCTGGTTCATCCTCCCCTCTCTTTCTAGTAGTGTCCTTAACATGTTGATGCATGAGGGTTTCCAGTACCACATCCATCAAGTTGGCTTTCCAAGTTTCGGGATCCCCATGTGGCTCCAGGTTTCCCAGTCAATCTCCTTGTGATTGAAATCACTCATAACTAGTAACTTTGCTCTACCTGTGTGAGCTCTTCTGGCCACCTCAGCTAGTGTGTCCACCATTGCTTTGTTGCTCTCTTCATATTCTTCTCTTGGCCTCCTGCAGTTCTGTGGCGGGTTGTACATCACTGAAATGACTACCTTATGCCCTCCAGACTGAATTGTACCTACTATGTAGTCCATTTAGCTCATTTCGTCCATTCCATCAATTTCCTCAAATCCCCTTCCTCAGGATCTGATATCCATGTGCGAAGATTGCATCTGTTATCGTCCAAGTGAGTTTCGTTTCTGTGAGTGCTATGATGTCTGGGGACGTCTCATTGATTCTTTCATGCCACTCCTAATTTATTCGTTATTCCATCCGCATTCGTATAAAAAAACTTCAGCTTCTTTTCTAAAACTGTGGTCTGAGGAGAACGTTGGAGGACCTGACGGGGAACTATTATTGATAGGTGTGGAGTTGAAGTTTGTGATGAGAGGGAGTGGGAGCAATGGGTACGGTGTGTGGGTTTTGGGTTAGATTGTTTGGTTGCATTGGGGTTGACGTGGTTGAGGCTCTTCTGTGGGTGGTTCTGAGGAAGGTGTGTGTGTGTGTGTGTGTACTCACCTATTTGTGGTTGCAGGGATCGAGTCATAGTTCCTGGTCCCGCCTCTTCACTTGTCACATCTGGGTCACTCACTCCTTGCTTTGTGAGCTTTATTATACCTCTTCTTAAAGCTATGCATGGATCCTGCCTCTACCACTTTACTTTCCAGACTATTCCACTGCCTGACAAGTCTGTGACTGAAGAAATGCTTCCTAACATCTCTGTTACTCATCTGAGTCTTCAACTTCCAATTGTGACCCCTTGTTGTTGTGTCCCATCTCTGGAACATCTTATCTCTGTCCACCTTGTCGATTCCTCTCAGTATTTTATACGTTGTTATCCTGTACCCCCTATCTCTCCTGTCTTCCAGTGTCTTCAGGTCAATTTCCCTTAACCTCTCCTCGTAGGACATACCCCTTAGCTCAGGGACTAGTCTTGTTGCATTCCTTTGCACGTTGTGTGTGTGTGTGTGTACGCACCTAGTTGTGGTTGCAGGGGTCAAGTCACAGGAGTGTGTGTGTGTGTGTGTGTTTTGTGTGTGTGTGTGTGTGTGTGTGTGTTTGTGTGCGTAACCTTGCGATTAGGTCTTGATTTTATTATTGTTGTTATTGATGTTGTTAATAATAATGATAATATCTTTATTATTATTACTAATTATTTATTATTATTATTATTATTATTATTATTATTATTATTATTATTATTATTATTATCATTATTATTATTATTATTATTATTATTATTATTATTATTATTATTATTATTATTATTATTATTATTATTATTATTAGTATGTAGACAGCCTGTCTGCCTGCATAGACAGCCATGCTGTCTGCCAGCTGAGTTCATATTTCGTGCCATGCTAGTTTCCATAGTATTCCGCCAGAGGGCAAGCCTGGTAGGCGTACCCACGTCTACCAGACCCGCCCTGGCCCACTCTCACTTGGCGCCCAGACTTCACTCAGTCAATAGGCCTACTCCTCTCCCTCTCGCAAGGGGCATGGCCCTGGGCCATGGCCACAGACACGCAGCCTGTTACCCGCACCTTTATTACAAATAAAGTAAGAAGCCTCCGAAGCCTTATCATTTCAACCACGCCTCCAAAACTCCAAAACATATCGTTATAAATGGTGACAGCGGTGCCTCGCAGCTGATGTGTTGAGGGGAGGAAGAGGAATGAAGTTATCTACCACTTCATCAGTCTCTACAAGAAGCATCCGTCTCTCAACGAGTTATCCTGATGTCGTGTCTGCAAATCTCAGCATCCAGACACAGGTACATGCAGGATTCAGGCCGAAATTTGTCTAATTCTCCGAGAAATGGCGTCACTGACTTCACGCCACAGCGTCCCATGCTGTTTCTCAGTCACGTGTGGGCACCAGCAGTTGTGCCCCAGTTGAGTGAACCCCTGCAGCGACTACTACGATGTCTGCTTCACATCCCAAAGGAGACCGTACCCTGTTACGTCACAGCTCATGTCTCCCGTGTTGCAGTATGTATCCAGACGCAGGAAGGCATGCAGTGCTGCATCGACGCTCACTGCCTTAGACCACGAAGCACACCGTTTTTTTCTTCCCTCTCTGGAGGAAGTTTTTTTTTCCATGTCCATATGTTTATGTATATATGTATTTTTCTTTCGTGTTCTGTGACCTGTTCTTGCGAGAGAGAGACCCTAGTTTTTTTAATGCCATTCATGGTCGGGTCGACCATGGGTAGCGTGACCGAGCGATGTAGACAGCCTGTCTGCCTGCATAGACAGCCATGCTGTCTGCCAGCTGAGTTCATATTTCGTGCCATGCTAGTTTCCATAGTATTCCGCCAGAGGGCAAGCCTGGTAGGCGTACCCACGTCTACCAGACCCGCCCTGGCCCACTCTCACTCAGACTTCACTCAGACTTCACTCAGTCAATAGGCCTACTCCTCTCCCTCTCGCAAGGGGCATGGCCCTGGGCCATGGCCACAGACACGCAGCCTGTTACCCGCACCTTTATTACAAATAAAGTAAGAAGCCTCCGAAGCCTTATCATTTCAACCACGCTTCCAAAACTCCAAAACATATCGTTATAATTATAATTTATTATTATTATTATTATTATTATTATTATTATTATCATCATCATCATCATCATCATCATCATCATCATCATCATCATCATCATCATCATCATCATCATCATCATCATCATCATCATCATCATCATCATCATCATCATCATCATCATCATCATCATCATCATCATCATCATTATTATTATTATTATTATTATTATTATTATTATTATTATTATTATTATTATTATTATTATTATTATTATTATTATTATTATTAGCACACTCCGAGTGGGCTTGAGACTACCAATATTACTCTGGCCAGCAGTTATGTTATTCATAAGAAATGTGGGCAAATCCGTCTAAATCTTTCATTTCCAATATGATTCTCGGTCCAGTAATTGAATCAGATCCCTCAAAATCACCTCCCTCTTCTTACATCTTCCTGGAGTTTTCTCATTGCAATAAATCTTTCGTCCGTGATTGGCTCCCTCCAAACCTTTCCTGCGTTCAACTTTTACCCTCTTCGAATTCTCACTTTGCTCACAATATATGTGAGGGACTGGACGGGTATTGTGCGCAGCAGGGCTCACTGGACCAACTCATATGACAGGGAAGTGTGGGAGAGGAAAATAAGAGTGTCCTCTGCAGAGTGCTGGGGAAAGCTGCGAGGATTACAAGACCAGAGCTGGTGGAGTCCAGCAGGATATAGGAATGCATGCATGTGTGCCTTTCTCTTGGATATCGAGGGGGGAAATTTACAGCATTTAATGGACTCAAACGCAGCCTGTATTAAGCATAAATGTACCAAAAGGAGAGTAGTGAAATAATAATAAAAATGATTGAAAATGATACTCCATACACTGGAAATCAGGGTGAAGAATGAGGCAGCTGGCTATCGAAGGTCGCCTGAAACCTAACGTAGAAAGGTGGTTATTTAAAACGTCATGGATGACCCGAATGGCAAGAAAATTGAATATCAAATACTAAGATAAATCTATTTTACGTGTGATTATTAAATCTTTGAAGCGTCTCCTATAATTCAGAGTAGAAAGAAGAAAACGCTCAAGATAATTTTTTAAAATTATGAAACATAGGCGCTGGTGTGTCCAAGGAAATCTTCTCTTCTTCTCACCGTGGGCGTGTGAGCTTCAAAGTTTTAAATTAGTGATAAATGTCTACATCTGAGACCATCACGGCTGGCGAGGCAGTAAATTTGAACTTGTTATTCGATCCGATGTCTCAGCACTGCCTTCAGGCAGAGAAAATGAGAAAGACAGTAAGAAAGAGGAGTGTGAGGAACATAGATGCCGTAGCCACAGTAAAAATTTTCATTTTATTTTTCCAAGGTTTCCGGAATCTCAGACTCCATCATCAGTGCTCAAATATAAAAGAATAAGTTACCAGGCAGAATACCTGGTTGACCTTAAAAAAAATCTATTAAAAACAAATTCGCAAAAGTTAAATTTTGTGTATAAAAAGTTGAATAGATGGAATAGAGGTGGTCAGTCGAGGCCCCAGTTTAGCTTTAAGACAGGGAAGGACAGGAGATCGAGTACGTGACGTTAATGTCACAATTATCAAGAGACCAAAGGTAAGATGAGGTTAGTTAATTCACCAAGTGATTTATGATCACAGAATGAGAACGCTTAGATAGGAACGACCAGTGTGGAACGACCAGTGTGGAACGACCAGTGTGGAACGACCAGTGTGGAACGACCAGTGTGGAACGACCAGTGTGGAACGACCAGTGTGGAACGACCAGTGTGGAACGACCAGTGTGGAACGAGTGACTCATACGTTCTGAGATGTGGTGATTAAAGTATAGCGAGGTACTCCCATGTATCGAGAGGTACTCCCACGTATCGTGAGGTACTCCCACGTATCGTGAGGGACTCCCACGTATCGTGAGGTACTCCCACGTATCGTGAGGGACTCCCACGTATCGTGAGGTACTCCCACGTATCGTGAGGTACTCCCACGTATCGTGAGGTACTCTCACGAATCGTGATTACTCCCACGTATCGTGATTACTTCCACGTATCGTATCGTGAGGTACTCCCACGTATCGTGAGGTACTCCCACGTACAGCGAGGTACTCCCACGTACACCGAGGTACTCCCATGCATCAAGAATCACACGACAAACACTGAAACATAAACATCAGTGGACCTCAGGTCACAGGGTAGAGAGTTCCCACTTTAAAAAAAGTACCGCTATTATGCTGATTACTGAATACGAATTAAAAATTAATCAGTGGAAGAACTCTTTAATATATTACGCAATTCCTTACGATTGTAAAAACATTGGTTGCCTAAGTAAGGCACATGAGCGTATTTATAACCTTAGAGACAGTGTAGGTTACTAGAGATTATCTAAATTTGTTGTTCAAAAAGTTTCTGAGAACAATAAAATAATTTACTTGGATGAACTTGTTGGTGAAAATAATTCAGCAAACATTTAACCTCGATATTAGACGTCATAAGTTTAAAAATATATCGCAGGCTTTACTGAGTGTTGAAAGACTATTTGCTTACTTGACCCTGGGTCAGTAAATGTTGGTTGTCAGTGTGTAGTCGTAGCAGATTTATCGTTAATATCAGCAGTCAAAATATTAACAAATGCTAAATGTTCAGTTTTCTTAAATGTTTAAGAGTAAATTTCGTGTAATCGCGTTTTGAGTTGAGCAGTGTTATGAATTTGCTTACATGAGATTTATCTTAAAAAAAAAAATATATATATATACATTGGACCCCCGGTGTTCGTAATTTATTCGTTCCAGAATGCTGTTCAAGTGCCATAACCAAACGAATTTATTCCCATAAGGAATAATGTAAATTAGACTAGTCCTTTTAGACCCCCAAAAATACACTTACAAAAGCACTTACAAAAATACACTTACATAATTGTTCGAGTTGGGAGCAGTACGAACACCGGGGGTCCACTGTATATAGAAAAATCATGGCCATAAGATAATACATGAGTGTGAAGGGTAATGGTTTAAAGTGTCGAACTAGTCACAGTAAGAAAGACATTCAACAGAGTCAGAGCGAGATGAGAACCCATTAGCATCCCCATTCATGGCTAGTATGGGTTACTGTCAAACGTAAGAAGTGAATCAGACGTTGCAATCAACTTTGCAGTTGTCAGACGTTTACCAAAGCATTATTCTAATTAAATACGAGTAGCATTATCGAGTGTTAATATATCCAATAAGATATTTATTTATATCTTTCAATGGAACATTTGTAAATAATGGTTCTACATCTGTACCAGCCGTACAGGAGGAGTTTTGAACAATATATTTTGTTTACAAATTTAAAAGAATTAGATATGGTAACAGTTTATTGTAAATGACATAGTAGTGACGTAGTGATATAGCAGTGACGTAGCAGGGAAGTAGCAGGAAAGTAGCGGGGAAGTAGCAGGGACGTAGCAGGGACGTAGCAGTGACATAGCAGTGACATAGCAGTGACGTAGCAGGGACGTAGCAGGAAAGTAGCAGGAAGTAGCAGGGACGTAGCAGGGACGTAGCAGGGAAGTAGCAATAAAGTAGCGGGGAAGTAGCAGGGACGTAGCAGGGAAGTAGCAGGAAAGTAGCAGGAAAGTAGGATGGACGTAGCAGGGAAGTAGCAGGGACGTAGCAGGCAAGTAGCAAGAATGTAGCAGGGACGTAGCAGGGAAGTAGCAAGGACGTATAGCCACAGAATTTTTTTCCATCCCTTGGTAGACTTGGTCCAATTAACAATTTGTTTACACGTCAGTGACAATATTGCCTTTACAGTGTCAAAAGACTTTTATCAAAGAGTTTTCACACGCATTAAACTCGTTATAAAATCCCTCTAAAAAAAAAAAACGTTATTGACTGTATTCGTGGCGACATCAGAGAGTTGTAGTGGAAGCTGCGGTGTTATCAACCAGATGTGTGTGTTTGCATCGTTTATATTTCTTAGGTGAAGTCTGTGTATTTAAATGGCGATCTTAATAGCAATTATGTTGACACACATTTAAGTGCGTGTGTGTGTGTATATGTGTGTGTGTGTGTGTGTGTGTGTGTGTATGTGTGTGTGTGTGTGTGTGTGTGCAGGGCTCTGGCACCCCCCTCCCCCCCAGGCTCTCGGTCATGGCTTTAAGCCAAAACAAACACTGTCAGTTGCCGAACTTTAGAAAAATATTTACGCAAACTATTTTTAATAAATAGAAAAAATTACTCTCAATTACTTCTGGCAATCTATTGTGCATATATTTACCACTCCATTAATGAACAAATATTTTGCATCGACGCTCTGGGACATGGCTGAACCATGACTTTAAAACCATTGTTACGTTCTGTTGTTTGGATAAGCAACAGGAACCTTAAAAAACAACTTTCTTAAACATGAGTATCGTGTAATAATGTACCTCTCGATCTCCTCGTAGGGAGGCTGGAGAGATTAAAATCTTCTCAGCTGGTATCATAAAACTACCTTTTTTAGTATTGTTGTCGTCGTGGTTGATCAGCACTGGAGTCTCTCAACATGGCTAAAGTAGTTTAAACTCCATCTACTACACGAGGGTCTTTAAGGTTGCATATAATCTCTTCACCACCAGTCAATAATACTTTAATCCCTGAAATAGAGATTAAACTCTTAGCATATATACAGTGAGAGACATGTCTCTTGTGTATATATATCCAGTGATGACTCTCCAGTGTATCAATATCGCTTCTAAACTATATTGCCATAAATAATAAGAATCACAATACTGCGGGTCTGGAACAAGTCACAATAACCCATACTTACGAGTCGGGAGGTCTGGAACAAGTCACAATAACCCATACTTACGAGTTGGGAGGTCTGGAACAAGTCACAATAACCCATACTTACGAGTCGGGAGGTCTGGAACAAGTCACAATAACCCATACTTACGAGTTGGGAGGTCTGGAACAAGTCACAATAACCCATACTTACGAGTCGGAAGGTCTGGAACAAGTCACAATAACCCATACTTACAAGCCGCCAGGACTTTAGACAAGGTTCCGGTGTGTCAAGGAACACTATCAAGTCGTAACTCTTCTTCTTGTGAATGGTGATCTGTTTGTCACAAGACTTTAAGGGAACAATTACTTAAATTCAGAACAAATTTCAAGGACTGAAATTTAAATTATATAACACTTAGATTGTGTTTGTTATTTATCTATTACCTCAGGACACTCGCTACTGAGTACATACCTCACCTTACAAAGTGCACTTCCTACTGAGTACTCAGTAATGAGGACACTGTCTCCCGGGTTCCACAATGTCAGCGCTCATCACAACAATAATATTGATGCTTTATGACACACTTTCGGTTTTAGCGCTTTATTGTTATTTAATATAATAATGAGTACAGAGTTCATTAACTACCCAGATATATCATCGTTATTATACACGTGTATTACTGCACACTTAACAACAATGAAAGAAACTGGTCATTTAGGCCTATACTAAGGTGTAGAAGTCGACCACCAGGGTTTGACGCTCTGGTGGCGCTGTACACATGAATGTTCTTTAAGTTATATCATCAGCGATTTTATATATATATATATATATATATATATATATATATAATATATATATATATATATATATATATATATATATATATATAAGCTTCGAAGAGTGACTCGTAGAGGGCCGTTCTCAGAGGTGAGTGTCTGTGGGAAGAAAGACTTCTTGAAGGTCGTTATCCTGCCATCTTAAAGACGACAGACAAACGGGGTAGGAACAAGTCTCACTCAGCTCTCTCAAATACATCTTTTCCTTACATGCTCTTTTACCTTATCCTACTCATCTTCCGCTTTCTCCTCCTACTCCTAAGTATCCTTCTCCCCTCCTTCTCCTCCTGCACCTTCCCTCCCTGCTCCTCCTGCACCTCCCCTCCCTGCTCCTCCTGCACCTCCCTCCCTGCTCTCCTGCACCTCCTCCTGTCCTCCTGCACCTTCCCTCCCTGCTCCTCCTGCACCTCCCCTCCCTGCTCCTCCTGCACCTCCCCTCCCTGCTCCTCCTGCACCAACCCTCCCTGCTCCTCCTGCACCTCCCCTCCCTGCTGCTCCTCCTGCACCTCCCTCCCTGCTCCTCCTGCCTCCCTCCCTGCTCCTCCTGCACCTCCCTCCCTGCTGCTCCTCCTGCACCTCCCCTCCCTGCTGCTCCTCCTGCACCTCCCTCCCTGCTCCTCCTGCACCTCCCCCCCCTGCTGCTCCTCCTGCACCTCCCCTCCTGCTGCTCCTCCTGCACCTCCCTCCCTGCTCCTCCTGCACCCCCCTCCCTGCTGCTCCTCCTGCACCTCCCCTCCCTGCTCCTCCTGCACCTCCCCTCCCTGCTGCTCCTCCTGCACCTCCCCTCCCTGCTCCTCCTGCACCTCCCTCCCTGCTGCTCCTCCTGCCCCTCCCTGCTGCTCCTCCTGCCTCCCTCCCTGCTCCTCCTGCACCTCCCTCCCTGCTGCTCCTCCTGCACCTCCCCTCCTGCTGCTCCTCCTGCACCTCCCCTCCCTGCTGCTCCTCCTGCACCTCCCTGCTCCTCCTGCACCCCGTCCCTGCTCCTCCTGACCTCCTCCCTGCTGCTCCTCCTGCACCTCCCCTCCCTGCTCCTCCTGACCTCCTCCCTGCTCCTCCTGCACCTCCCTCCCTGCTCCTCCTGCACCTCCCTCCCTGCTCCTCCTGACCTCCCTCCCTGCTCCTCCTGCACCTCCTCCTGCTGCTCCTCCTGCACCTCCTCCTGCTCCTCCTGCCTCCCTCCCTGCTGCTCCTCCTGCCTCCTCCCTGCTGCTCCTCCTGCCTCCCTCCTGCTCCTCCTCCTCCTCCTGCTGCTCTCCCGACCTCCTCCCTGCTCCTCCTGACCTCCCTCCCTGACTCCTCTGACAGAGAAGAAGCTTGACAGGTGAGTCACTCACCAAGATCACTGATGCCGGACTCAAGTAACTCAACTTGACTGGAGAATCTTACCCACTTGAGTATCTTTCTCCTTTCACTCAAATCCTCATCTCTCTCCCTCTCTCTCCCCCCTTCCTCTCTCTCTCGACCTCGGTCCACTTTCCTATAGCTTCCGAATCAAACTTTATTCTATTTCAATCTCACTGAGTCGATACTCGAGGTTGCAGTCTTACTAATCCATCTCTCTTCTTTAGTTGACTCTTCCATTGCCTTTGCTCTCAGAGCCACTTTTAGTTATTTTCCATCTCTCTCCTTCTCTTTGAGGTCAAGTTTTAAAATCTCTTTAATTTGTAGTTAGAGCAGCTACAATCTATTAAGTACCGTTAATTCATCTCACTTAAAACTCACTTCTTATGCTTTAACAATACGTCGTGATAATTGTTCACAAATCTATTTAATACCTAATCTTCAGTGTTAACATTCAGATTATATAAATAATTAAACATAGGTTAGGTCAGTATTTAGTGATATATAAATATATATATATATATATATATATATATATATATATATATATATATATATATATATATATATATATATATATATATATATATATATATATATATACGTATAATACATACCTTTCAAAATATATCGAGGACAACGTTGGAAGAAGTCAAATAGTGTTACAAAAGTGTTACGGTGACATTTAATGAGTTGCATGCTCGTTGCAACACTGAAGACTAGTGACGTGTTTGGTAATGTTGCACCAGCGTTAACCTGTGGCACTACGCCCAGTTACCGTGCCAACTGCACAAATATAACAGCTATTGACTCAGTTTTGTGTGATACTATTTTCTAAACCGTACTGCGTGGTCTCTGGTTCACACAATAAAGCTGCCACTGGGAATTTTTAAATGTCTTGTCTTTCCTTAAGTTTGCCATCCCTTGCCCGCGCGCGCACACACACACACACACACACACACACACACACACACACACACACACACACACACACACACACACACACACACACACACACACACACACTCACACACACACACACACACACACACACACACACTCACACACACACACACACACACACACACACACACTCACACACACACCACACACACACACACACACACACTACACACACACACACACACACACACACTCACACACACACACACACACACACACACACACACTCACACACACACTCACACACACACATACACACACACACTCACACACACACACTCACACAGCGGACAGTGCAGAGGCGGGGCCAGGAGCTGAGTCTCGACCCCTGCAACCACAATTAGGTGAGTACAATTAGGTGAGTACACACACACATACACACACACACACACACACACACACTCACACACACACACACACACACACTCACACACACACATACACACACACACTCACACAGACACACACACACACATACACATACACAAGGACTACATAGTAGGAACAATTCAGTCTGAGAGCCATAAGGTGGTAATTGCTGTGATGTACAACCCGCCACAGAACTGCAGGAGGCCAAGAGAAGAATACGACGAGAGCAACAAAGCAATGGTAGACACACTAGCCGAGGTAGCCAGAAGAGCTCACATGGGGAGAGCAAAGTTACTAGTTATGGGTGATTTCTATCACAAAGAGATTGACTGGGAAAACCTGGAGCCACATGGAGGTCCTGAATCATGGAGAGCCAAGATGATAGATGTGGTACTGGAAAACCTCATGCATCAACATGTTAGAGACACTACCAGAGAGAGAGGTGAGGATGATCCAGCAAGACTGGACCTAGTATTCACCTTGAGGATATCACGTATGAAAGGCCCCTTGGAGCTAGTGATCATTTGGTTCTGCGTTTTGATTATATATTTGAGCTACAAGTGTAGAGGGGAGCAGGAATAGGAAGAGAGAAACGAAACTACAAAAGGGTGGACTACACAGGCATGAGGAACTTCCTACAAGACGTTCAGTGGGAGAGAGAATTGGCAGGAAAAACAGTAAAAGAAATGATGGAATATGTGACAACCAAATGCAAAGAGGCAGAGGAGAGGTTTGTCCCCAAGGGAAACAGAAGTAACGGGAAGACCAGAACGAGTCCTTGGTACACCCAAAGGTGTAGGGAGGCAAAAACTAAGTGCACTAGGGAATGAAAAAAGTACAGAAGACAAAGGACCCAGGAAAATGAAGAGATTAGCCGAAGAGCCAGAAACGAATATGCACAGGTAAGAAGAGAGGCTCAGCGACAATACGAACATGATATAGCATCAAAAGTCAAGTCTGACTCAAAGCTGTTGTATAGCCACATCAGGAGGAAAACAACAGTCAAGGACCAGGTAATCAGGCTGAGGAAGGAAGGTGGGGAGTTCACAAGAAAAGACCAAGAGGTATGTGAGGAGCTCAACATGAAATTTAAAGAAGTATTTACAGAGGAGACAGGAAGGACTCCAGGAATTCAGAATAGGGAGGTACACCAACAAGTGCTGGATGAAATACACACAACCGAGGAGGAGGTGAAGAAGCTGCTATGTGAACTGACAACATTTCTCCGTGGGTCCTTAGAGAGGGAGCAGAGATGTTAAGTGAGCCACTAACAAAAATCTTCAACACATCCATTGAAACTGGGCAACTACCTGAGGTGTGGAAGATGACAAATGTAGTCCCAATTTTTAAGAAAGGAGACAGACACGAGGCATAAACTACAGACCTGTGTCACTGACGTGTATAGTATGTAAAGTCATGGAGAAGATCATCAGGAGGAGAGTGGTGGAGCACCTAGAAAGACACGATTATAAACGACAACCAGCACGGTTTCATGGAAGGAAAATCCTGTGTCACAAACCTTCTGGAGTTTTATGACAAGATAACAGAAGACACGGGAGAGAGGGGTGGATAGACTGCATTTTCTTGGACTGCAAGAAGGCGTTCGACACAGTTCCTCACAAGAGGATCAGGCACACATAACAGGAAAGGCCCTGCAGTGGATCAGAGAATATCTGACAGGGAGGCAACAACGAGTCATGGTACGTGACGAGGTGTCAGAGTGGGCACCTGTGACGAGTGGGGTTCCACAGGGGTCAGTTTTAGGACCTTTACTGTTTTGGTATATGTGAATGACATAACGGAAGGAATAAACTCAGAAGTGTCCCTGTTTGCAGATGATGTGAAGTTAATGAGAAGAATTAAATCAGTCGAGGATCAGGCAGGACTACAAACTGACATGGACAGGCTACAAGCCTGGTCCAGTAACTGGCTCCTTGAATTTAACCCTGCCAAATGTAAAGTCATGAAGATCAGGGAACGGCAAAGATGACCGCAGACAGAGTATAGTCTAGGTGGCCAAAGACTGCAAACCTCACTCAAGAAAAAAGATCTTGGGGTGAGTATAATACCGAGCACATCTCCTGAGGCACACATCAATCAGATAACTGCTGCAGCATACGGGCGGCTGGCAAACCTAAGAATAGCGTTCCAATACCTCACTAAGGAATCGTTCAAGACTCTGTACACCATATAACAGGCCCATACTGGAGTATGCAGCACCAGTTTGGAACCCACACCTGCTCAAGCACGTCAAGAAATTAGAGAAAGGGCAAAGGTTTGCAACAAGACTCGTCCAAGAGCTAAGGGGATTGTCCTACGAAGAAAGGTTAAGGGAAATCGGCCTGACGACACTAGAGGACAGGAGGGTTAGAGGAGACATGATAACGACATATAAAATACTGCGAGGAATAGATAAGGTGGACAGAGACAAGATGTTCCAGAGAGGGGACACAGAAACAAGGGGTCACAATTGGAAGTTGAAGACTCCTATGAGTCAAAGGGATGTTAGGAAGTATTTCTTCAATCATAGAGTTGTCAGGAAGTGGAATAGCCTAGAAAGCGACGTAGTGGAGGCAGGAACCATACATAGTTTTAAGACGAGGTTTGACAATGCTCATGGAGCAGGGAAAGGGAGGACCTAGTAGCAATCAGTGAAGAGGAGGGGCCAGGAGCTATGAATCGACTCCTGCAACACAAATAGGTG
>WNWK01015781.1:0-46746 GCA_009830355.1 Cherax destructor | reverse complement strand
ACACACACACACACACACACACACACACACACACACACACACACACACACACACACACACACACACAAAATATATATATATATATATATATATATATATATAAATTACCGAATAGGTAAAACTGGTCAATTAAAAAAAACTGTTTAAAATAGTTTTCAAGATTTTCTTTATACGTTTAAAGATATGTTTTTAATTTATTTTAATGTAAAAATTAATTTTGTCCAAAAATATCTTAAAAATTTTTCCTGACCTCATTAAAAAAGCGAATTTAATTTAGCCTAATTCAAGTAAAATATTTTGAAAAGTTTAAAATTTAAAATAAAAAGAACAATGAAATATTTTTTTTTTTTTAGGATCAGGATTTTTTTTAAAAATTTTTTGCATATGAATTTTTTTGTTCCTTATTGGGCAAGAAGAGCTTGTATTTAAGCCTAAACAGCAAGTTTTACGTTTCGCTGTCGTCGATGGACAATATGCTACAAAAACCCATTCTAGAAAAGTAATCAGATTCCTCTGGCTTCTCTTCAAGATGGACTTATTCCTCCCGTCCTCTTAAGGGGGCGTGGTGAAGAGGTTTGGTCTGGGGAATTAGCCTTTTTTTGGTCTCCTTCCTTAGACCGAACCTAATTCCCCCAAACCCCCCCTTCCCTATTCCATCCTCCCCATCCCCCTTTTTCCTTTCCTCCCCCCCAACCTTCCCTTTTCCCCCCACCCGTTTGTCCCTTTTGGGGCCCCCCCTCTGGTTTTCCTTTTGGGGGAAGGGAGGTTTCATCCACCGGGGGCCCCGGGAGATTTTTTCCCGTCAATCTGGGTCATCTGTGGTGCCCTGCCCCCTTTTCCGGGACCGGAGGTAGGCAGTGTCTCCTGCAGGTGGAGGTTCCCAAGGCCCCCTTTGGTTCGGGAAAAGGGGCAGCTGGGGGGTATGCGGGCGGGGTCCACCCCCCCTTTTGTCCGCCGAGGTGGCTCAGTGGATGTGAGGTTGGTATCCCGGACGCTGGTTTACTGGTGTGAAGGGTAGGGTATGGCACGGTTGCATCTGCACTACTGGCAGTTTCGGGTCCTTTGGATGAAGGGAGGAACTTACAGCCCTTCCATGCCTTCTAGTGTCCCTCTGCTGTCCCTCTTCTTTTTTCTTTTCCTTTCCTTTTTCTCTTAAAATAATAAGAAAAAAGTGTTACCTTATGGAGTCTTTTGTTATGTGCCCCCCTCCTCCTCCCAGTCTCCTTTTTGTTACCGCATCCTGTTCTGACTTCAGCTTCATTATTGGACCATTCCCCAGATTTCCTACCCATGTACCTCCTGCTGGTGATGCCAGGTGCCAAGGCTCTGCCCATTTCTTCTAGTGCCTCTACCTCATGCACGTCTTTAACTATGCGTCCGGTTCCCAAATATGGTGCGACTGTTTTCAGATCGCCCACCTGACTCAGGTGGGCCGCCCACAGCCCTACGCCAAACATTCAGACCATCTTCAATTTCTGCTCATTCCACCCAGAAATGACCTACATGACTCCCACTTCCTTTATGCACCATGTTTACAAGTACACAGTGGGCCAAATTCTTTTCCTTACAACCGATGTCTCCAACTGATTATCTTTCAGACCATAGCATTAGTAAAGCTCTTTACAACACATTGGCCAAAATATATCCTTTCACGCTTTTGGAGCAAGCGCGCATCATTACAGTTCAGAAAGCAGACCAAGCTCATGATCTTCCCCCATCTTCCATTGATAATGTTCCTATCACAGTCTACAAGCACACTGCTCTCAATTCTTGCAGTGGTATGGTGGTTTACCACATACCATTGTACAGTGTGATTTTCTGTCTTGTGACGATATTTTGGAGCATTTAGCCCTTCAGGACCTTCTGATTCTCGAAGTGGATACATATGTCCTGCCCGCTTGCGACGGAGCGCTTTCCCAATAACATCGCCCGCTTAACCTTTGACTGTTGTAACTCCTGTCCTCCGTTTATATCGCAGGACATCGCCTAGAGGTCTGTAAAGTGGTCCTTACACCCCAACAGTATCAAATTGTTGCTGCTCGTACATCCAGCTAAATACTGCAGATCTGCGATGGAGTGCCCGGTCTGTGGTACCGTGGATCATGCCGATACATCTTGCAGTCTTCCCCCCACTTGTCTTAATTGCAATGAAACTCATCCTTCTTTTTCCTCTTATGTCAGGTCTAAATGAACGTGAAATCCATTGTCTTAAGGAGAGCGAAGGCCTTGTGCTATGGCTCTCTCTCTCTGCTCTGTCTTCAGGTGAATCTTTCTCATGTTCCTTATTCTTGAGTAGCTAGGAGACCTCCAACCTTGGCGGTTTCCCTGCCTACCAGCTCCTCTTGTGCCATGTCTTCCTGGGTCACCCCCATCTCTAATTCTTTTGCGGCTTTACCCTCTGATCCCTTTCCTGATGACACTTTTAATGAGTGTGTGCTTCTCATGTGCATTGGTATACCATTTCAACAGGTCTTTGTTCATTATCAGCTGCATTATACTGTAGCCTGTATTTATTTGCACAGGTGGTATACAGTTTGCTCTCTATATCTCTCCCCTTCCCGTACATTCTGTATCTCGGACGTTACATTCTTGATCTCTTCTGAGCTGCTGCCCATCTTGTTGTTAGGTGATTTTAACGCTCATCATCATCTTTGGGGAGGGTCCCACTGTGACTCATGGTGATCAGTTGCAGACTCTTCTCACTTCTCATCCTCTTCATGTTTTAAATACCGGTGCTCCCACTCATTTTGACTCTCGCATCGATCTTTCTATCTGTTCCTCGTCAATTGCCCATAATTATGCTTGGTCTGTTCTCCCAGATTTGCACGGCAGTAATCACTTTCCTATTCTTACTTCTAATACATATTCAAGACCACCTCAGAGCCCCCGTTGGCAATTTGGACGAGCGAATTGGGACTTATTCTCTCATATTACTGCTTTTTGTGGGGACCATTCTTCGTCCTCTATTGATGAGCTGGTGCACCAATTTTCAATCTTAGTTTTGACTGCAGCATCATGTTTTATTCCTCAAACTTCAGGCAGGCCTTCTCAGACATGTGTGCTTTGGTGGTCTCCTGCGTGTGCCCATGCAGTGTGTTTGAAACGTGCTGCGTGGAGCTGTTATAGATATAATCAGACTGTAGATCGTCTTTTGGATTTTAAGCGGGCGAGGGCAGTCGCTCCGCGTCATATGCAATGCTAAATGCACTTGTTGGCAAGACTACATTTCTACCGTTACCTCGACTTCCCCTATGTGTGTGGTTTGGAAGAAGGTACGGAAGTTGTATGGCAAGTTGCAGAACCTCTTGAAGTTGCCACGGAAATCGGGAACTATCTTGTCCGTGTCTCCCAAGGGCTTCACCTCTGTCCCTCCTTTCTCACTTCTAAGTCTGCCAGGGAGCAATCGCCCTTGGATTTCTCTTCTAATGGGATGGAGCCGTATAACGTACCCTTTACTATCTTAGAGCTAGAGTCCACGCTTTCCACTTGCCAGTCATCGGCAGCTGATCCTGATAATATTAATATCTGTATGCTACAGCATCTGCATTCTACAACCCTTACAGTCCTTTTGCGTCTTTTCAATATTTGTTTGGATGCGAGGGGTCCTCCCTCAACAATGGAAATCTGTCATTGTACTACTGTTTTGCGAACCAGGCACTTCAGGACTTGATACCTCTCACTATCGTCCCATTGCTCTGTCCAGTGTAGTCTGCAAGGTGATGGAATGATTGGTAAATAGAAGTCTGATATGGTATTTGGAGACTCGCAATCTTTCTTCTCGCCGATATGGCTTTCGCAAGGGCCGCTCTACTTTATACCCCTTGCTTCACTTAGATAAGTACGTATGTGCAAAATGCCTTTGCTAATAAACACTCCGCCCTAGCAGTCATTTTTGATCTCGAGAAGGCATTTGACACTACTTGGAGTTATAACATCTTAGCCTAGGCCCACTCCTTAGGCCTCTGCGGTAATCTACCGACCTTCCTTGTTCCTTTCTTATCTGAAAGACATTTTCGTATCCGTGTTGGCGACTCTCTCTCCTCAGACTTTGTTCAGGCCAACGGGGTCCCACAAGGTTGTGTAATTAGCACCACCCTTTTTCTCTTGGCTATAAATGACCTACCTTCCATTCTTCCATCGCATATTTGGTTGTCACTTTATGTGGATGACTTCGCTTATGCAGGCGCTGACTGTCGCCTGGTAGTGGCCTCCTGAAGGGAGGCCGATACCAGTGTTTCCCATTGGGCCCGTGTTTCCCATTGGGCCAATTCTCATGGATTTAAATTTTCTAGTGCGAAAACCCATTTCATTACCTTCACTAGACGTCCTCTTGTCCCAGATATTCCATTGTATTTGCATGGTTCACGTATCTCGGAATGTGATATGGTCAAGTTTTTTGGCCTTCTATTCAATCGCCGGTTCATATGGAAACCTCACATGCTCAACTAAACCTCCTTAAAATTTTTGCGCATCGTTCATGGGGAGCAGATCGCCGGACTATCCTCTGTTTGCATTCCGCCCTAGTCTTCTCAAAGGTGGATTATGAGTCTATTGTGCGGCTTCTCCTGCAACTCTTTCTAAGTTAGATCCCCCTCATCATCAGGGTCTATGTTTGTGCCTTGGCACCTTTCGTTCATCTCCTGTTGAAATCCTCTATGCTGAGGCGAATGTTCCTTCCTTAACTGATCGTTAAGATGCTCATTGCCTTCGTTACTTTGTCCACTCTCATGACCTTCATGTTCCCTTCTACATAGGTTGGTCTCAGACATTAGTAGAAGCCCGTTATTGATCGGCTCCCCTGCGTACTCCATTCATTTCTCTCCGGTCTTCTCTCCCGTTGCCTCCCTTGTATGTGTTAGCGTCTGCCTTTTCCCTTTCCCCTTTCCCCTTTGGAGGTTCCGACAGTTCGTGTCTGTTCTCCCTACTATCATACGCTAAAGCTCTCCTACCTATGGCTGCTTCTTGCTTTTTTTCTTGATCACTTCCAGTCGCATGCTCGTGTCGTCACTGTTTATATAGATGGTTCTGTATCTTCTGACAGTGTTGGGTTCACGGCAGTGTTTCCTGACGATGTTGTCCAGGGTCATTTGTTAGACTCAGGTAGTATTTTTACTGCTGAGTTGTATGACATCCACATAGCACTCCTCCATATTACATGTATGTCTCCTTCGGCATTTGTGATCATTTGGATTCCTTCAGCACAGGCCATTAAACAATTTGATTCCCCTCATCCATTGGTCTTGCATTTTCAACTCTTGTTGCACTGTGTAGCTAGCAAAAAAAAACGTTTTCTGTTGGGTCCCTGGACACATTGATGTGCAGGGCAATGAACAGGCAGACGCGGCTGCAAGGTCAGTGGTACATGATCTTTTGGTTTTCTATAGAGGTATTCCGTTCAGGGATTATTTTACCATCATCTCTGCCCGTCTTCGTGGCCGTTGGCAACAACGGTGGTCGGACATGCACCATAACAAATTACACTATTAAATCGCCTTTAGGTTTGTGGCCATATTCTTGCCACTGTTGCCGTACTCGGAGACTGCACCCCCTGCTCTGGATCGGCCATACTACCTTATCCATGGGTCTCTCATCGAACGACACCCTATTCCTCTCTGTGAGGCTTGTCGGGTCCCTATTTTGGTTCTTCACTTTCTTGTGGATTGTCCGATTTACAAGCGAGCTCGCAGGTTTACCTCCACTCTCCTTATCTTCCCTTCTTGCAGATGGCCCTGTCTTTAACTTATGATCTTTTTACTTTTGTCAGCAACTGCTTTACTATATGAACTTCGACACATAGCCTATAGCATCCCTTCCAGCCCTTTTCTCCCCTCACCTCTGATGGCCTCTCACCTAGCTGTTTATAGCCCTGGCACTGTTTTCTGCCTCGCAGTGCTGCATGACCCTTGTCGGTTTACGCTTTATTTGATTATAATGGTAAATTTGTTGAAGGCTTCCATAGATTAGAAGAGATTTATAGAATTGGTAGAAGTGATTCTTCACTTCTTAAATGACTGCTTTTATGTGTATATGTAAGTATTTTGCAACCACGTTTACATATTTATCTCATTAGAGCGAGTAATAAAATCCAACTCAATTTTTCAGAGGTTATATTCACTACGTATTTTGTTTGTGTTCCCTACAGTTTATATAAGTTACTTTTTTTGCAGAAAATTCCAAGTACCATTCTATGTAAACCATTGTCAGAACAGGAGTAAATATGTAATTGACATTTTTTAAAAAATTTTTATTTATAAATGATGTTTGTGAAGATTTTAGCATAAGAGTTAATGTACTGTAGTTGCACATGAAGGCTATAATAGGGTGTCAGCCTCCTCATTGATATCCGAGGTGACAGGTTAACAGAAATATTAAGTGTTAAAGGAAATCTTCTGATGCAAGGAAGGCTGGGATTGAAGGATCCATATCAAGGTTGGTTGGAGCCTCTTCTGGATCGACGCACGTGACTCCACCATTGTAGTCTGCCCCTGTCATCGATGTATTGCAGACGACACCTTCCAGATCAGACTGTAAAGAGAGATGTCCAAGTCGGCGGCTTCAGCTGGGGACTCATTGTATGCACCAGGGCACCCGTGCCTACTAGAGTTTTCATTTAACTAACTTAACACATGATCACAACTTTTCTGATTATGCGTAAAGGCTCACAAACTGGCCTCAACTAGCCTGTTTCACGCTTCTATAAAGAATTACAATTTAAAATGCTTAAACATCGCCTGATTCCTTGATAAACGTGTTCATAGCATTGGCATGGGAGTGAAATAGTTGTTTTGGTATAATTTAAAAGGGGAACTCTGGTGAAAAAATAAGTGCTTAATGAGCAGGGTGGATTGTATTCCACAAGACAATGAACAAATACACATTTCACAAATGTATGTTATATCTATAATTTTACTCAGGAGTTTAGACATGGCCAAATTCTTATAATTATAATTTGTTTTATTGCTAATTATTTTATATTTGTAAATACTGTACGATCGTTTGTCCAATTTCGGATAACAAGACTTATCAGGCACTCAGATTTGACTTACAAAATTCCTGCAGTTCAAACACTTACATTAATTGCAGAATTAAATTACAAATTAATAATTTAATGGGAGCTATTTTCCTCTACCAGTCCATCCCTGCTATTGTCTATAAATTTTTTATGAATAATCATGAGAGCACTGAATTACTAGAGATGAATAAAACCAGAGTTATACCAATGCAAGTTTTTGTTAGGTAATTCTGATATTTATTTATTGTCATTGTATAATTGTGGGTAAGATGTGCAATATTGTTTCTTATGTATCTTTTTTTTGCATTTTATAGATGTGACTGTGTGTGTTGTGATTTGTCTTTTTAAATATGGGTTTGTCGGCTAATATAGTTCTTTCATGTTAAATTTTGCAATGATTAATCTGGGGTATATAGTGTGTATTGACTTCAACATGTTCCCATTAGTTTTGGGGACTTAACAGTATAAAAACTTTAGATTTTCTATAGCAAGAACCATTCATATGTGCTGCCTTGTGCTTTTCATTTTAAAATCTTACATCGCCTGCATGTCAAAAGAAAATAATAACTTTATTAAACTTTTTGTTGCAGAAAACGTGTTTATTCATGCTCCCTTTAGAGTACATTAATATATTTCCTCCTTTATTAGCTGGCAAGACTACATTTGGAAACTGGTTTTATTTTAAAGTGGGATTTGGAGAGAGTTGTTTCTCCAATAGGTTTAATTTTATACCTTTTTGTTCTTTCCTATTGAGGTAAACCTCTAAACGCTAAAATTTTGACTGCCCTAATTATATGAAAGGTTCTGTGTCCCTGCTTTTGATTTAAGTGGTAGTGTTAATGTATTCAAGTATTATAGTTAAATTCTTATTAGATAGTCGTCAAATTTCTTCTAGCTTCCCTTCTTGTCATAGGTTGGTTGGAGCCGCTATTAGACCGTATTGGGCGTAACTGGACATCAGCAGTCACACCTGTTATAGATGTGATTAGGATGACACCCTAGAATATACATATTCCTCCTTCGTAGCTGTTGGGGGTTTTTACTGGAATTTACAGGTAGCCGAAAGGTCATTCCCCATATCCGCATGGCTACCGTAATTTCAAAGAACCAGAGCTGGTGTCAGAGACATTTTTAAATAATTATACACAATGTTTGAAGAGGTGTTTTATATACTTTCGAACAACTTTCTGAAGGTGTATCACTGATCTCAACCAGGTTCTGGTTTGGGTTTGGAATTAAAAAAATCACATACTAGTTTGTGAATGAAACTTAGCAGATAAATATTTGCCTCTATTGTTTTTAATTTTCTAGGTGCACAGCCATTGTAGCTGATGGTTGATAGTTTATAATTATAGTTGATGTTGTAATGACAAACAACATTCTCCCTTTAAAAGTTGGTTGGTCTGTTGTGTGAAGTGTAGCTGCTTTTTTTTTTTAAATTAATCATTGCCACTGGTGGCACAAGAATAATAATGAAACAAATGAACAGGCTTCACACGGTTGTTTGTCATAGATTTTTTAAGTTTGAATTAAAATATTATGCCTATTTACAATAAATAGAAGTTATGTGCTTATTTATAAATGTATAAAATTGTGTTATAGTAATTTGCTTTATTCTTCGTTTTGAGTTGCATCTTGCATCATTGTGAGTGCTTACTTGTAAATAAATTGCCTGTATCAGGGTATATATTCCCAGAGGTGCATGTCTTTGTATATACAATGAGAGGTTTCTCTTTCTCATATATATATATATATATATATATATATATATATATATATATATATATATATATATATATACAATACACAGTGGACCCTTGGCTTTCGTTGAAAATTCTTTTCCAGAATACAGTTTGAGTGCCATTACGAACAAATTTGTTCCTATAAGGACAAATGTAAATTAGATTAGTCGTTTCAGAACCCCAAAAATACACTTACAAAGCTCTTACAAAAATACATTTACATAATTGTTCGAGTTTGGAGGTGAACGAAACAGAGGGTCCACTGTATGTATATATATATATATATATATATATATATATATATATATATATATATATAATGTCGTCCCGAATAGGTGAAACTTGCGATTTTAAATAGCAACACTCTTTCCCGAATAAAGGTAAAAAAAAATTTTTGTATGCAATAATCATTTGAACCTAAGAAAAAATATATTTCATTGTTTTTATTAAATTATAAACTTATCTAAAAATATATTTAGTTGGAGTAGGCTAAATTAAATTGCACTTGTTATAATAAGGTTAGGTATGTTTCTAAGGTTCTTTTGGTGCATACTTATTAATTTTTACATTACCGTAAATTAAAACAAAATATTCTTTAAACGTATAAGAGACAATTTTAGAAAGTTTTGCCTATTCGGCGCGACATTTTATATATATATATATATATATATATATATATATATATATATATATATATATATATATATATATATATATATATATATATATATATATATATATATATATATATATATATATATATATATATATATATATATATATATACCTGTTAGATTAGTTTTCTTGATTTTAGTGTGCATGAGAAATGCATCTTTAATAACACTCTTGCGATCGATTGTCTTGAAAACTAACTCACCATCCATAAACCGCATGTACACTGGTATTTGTTTTCGTCTGCTTAGCTTTAAACATTACAGCAGCGTGTGCCACATTGAAAACATGTTAGCCTCCATATTCATCATTCATTAAGAATAAATATATGCAGAGTTCATGAGTCAGAGAATCACAAACCAGCTTTAACTTGTATAGTATCCACTTAATATTCATGTTATGAATCCTCTGTTATTGTATTCAGTACTTATAAAAATGTTAAGTAGTTGTTGTTTACAGTTGGGTTTGGTGCTTAGGTTTGATTATAATGTTTATTGTTTCATTTAAGTTGTTTTAATCTGCTAAATTTTCAGTAATTCATAATATAAATAAATTTCTTCATATCATTGATTGAATTATATTTGCTGTGTACAACAAACAAAGTAACTGATGTTCTTATTTATACGATCATTACTTTAAGATTATAATAAGTCGAGTTGTTGGTGTGGTGGTAATGCGATAGGAGTTCATACTGATGAGTTAGTCTCGAGTGCCCCTTGAGTGTTCTCTGACAGATTATATTAAAAATAGTTGTGTGTACTTCATGCTTGAGTGCACGTAGTTACGCTTAACTACCAATAAAAAATTAAGAATATTATCAAGTGTGCGCACTCGCCTTTAATGATACTGTACTAACAGAAGCAAAATTTGCTTTTGTTAGTACAGCAAACTAAGGGCACCAAAATGTTTGCACACCGTCTGGGAAATAGGAGGCAGTGGGGGGAAAACTGCCCATATCAGGCAGTTCTCAGACTTGACATGGCAGGGCAAGTAGGTCTACATCGGCGTTAGTTTTATAGTTCAAAATTTAATTAAAATTACCACACAGAAAAAAACTATTATCATAAAGGAATTACCCAATAAGAAAAACCAAAAATAGTTTATCAAAGTACGTATCTTCATGTTTCGTAAAAGAAAACTGTCCCAAAATAAGAAGTTGGCTAATCAGAGAGTTAAAGATCAAGTATTAGAGATTAATATAAAAGTGGGAAGAGTGGAAAATAAAAAAAATAGAATAACAAAAATCTCTGAAAAAGCAGTAGAATAAGCAAGACCTAAATGTTTTATTAAAGTTTGTAAACAAAACCTAAATGTGAAGAGAATAGAGAGAATGAAGGAAGATAATCATCGAGGACATCTATTAGGTATAATACATTATGATCGACAAACTGTGAAATAATATGTATCGTTTCACCAACAGGGAGGTTTATCAATCCAGTCTTTGTAATAAATATCCTAAATGTTGTATACACGTCTTTATTTCATAAGAATCGCTGAAGTGAGAAGGAAATGTTGTGTGGCACTAATAACAAAGTTCCCGGTTGTTTTACAAAACTGGATGTTTAACATAGAGTATAGTAAATTTGCGCTACCCCCTCCCCCTCCCCTCCTCCCAGGAGAGCTGAAGTACAAGTTATTGAAATACTGAAATTATATAGTAAAGAAATTACTATTCGATGTTGATAAATAAAAGAAAGAAGATAGCATCATGCACAAAAAAACTAAGCTCTCCATAGTGGAATTTGTTTTGATAATATATTAACTAGGTAAATTCAGATAAATAGAAAATATCACTCATTTTGTCAAAATTTAAGTTACTTTAGGGCCCTTTAACTATAAGTCTGTCTTGCTAACAAATTTTGTTGTGAAAATACTGGAAAAGGCCACTGAAGAAAAAAGTTCATTAAATGCTTAGATAGCTAAAGCCTTATTTTATAAAGTTGTATTTATGTATGTTATTCGAATTACGTATATAAATTAATCAAGAGATCAATGGATAAATGTATTTATTTTGAATTCAAAAGCGATTTGGTAGTTCATGAAAGACTTATCTGACATTTACAACACACAAAATAGAAGGCTAACTTTTATAGTGTAACGAAGTGTTTGCATAAAAGTAAAAATATATAGATACGTTCATAAGGTCTCGAAGGATCTGTGCTTGCCAAGCAATTGTTATTTATGTAAATTACTTGTCAGAGGGAATAGATTTGAGATTGAGAGGGAATAGGAGTCTGTACAACCATGTTTGTGACTAATCCTATGAATAATAATAGTACAAATGATTGTAAATTCCTACAAGAAGACTTTGATCAATTGAGCAAAATGAGTGATGCGTGAAATTTATTATAGATAAGTGTGTGACAGAATTGGGGAAAAAGTGAAAACAGGCAACATGAAAATTATAGACTGTGTGGGAGATTTGGAAAGTGATTAACAAAAGATTGTTGCTGAAAGATATAAATGTATTTGGAAGAGATTTGTAGGCTTCGCAGCAAGATATTAAAATAATGTGTAGATACTGTATGTAGATGGTGACATGTTAAAAACAAAATACGTCCAAAGTTTGCTAGGTCAAAATTGGAATGCAGCAGTTAGTTTGGTGTCAGTACCTAAAATATGTGGCTAAAGATAGCCTTTAAGGCTATAAATAATCTAAAAGAATTAAAATATTTTCTTTGCACCACTAACAGTTTTAAATTGGAGGAAAAGGGTACAAAAAAGAATAGAATGGGATACGAGAGGTAAATACTACAACACTGGAAAATTAATATAGAATAAATATAGAAACAGGACAAAGTATTAATAGTTGTTCACCTGTAGAAACAAATAATCACAAATTTCTGTCAAGGCACTGAAGGGTAGTTCGAACTCTGGCATCCAGTATGGAAGTCCGTCATGCTACCTCCCCCATGAACAAGGGAGCACTGAAAGGGATTCGAACCAAGACAGCCAACACGAAAATTATGTACTGTAACATTTCATGTATATTTATATATGAAATTTATTATTGGGTAGAAACTATTTTAGAAGCTTTTGCTACATAAACTTACTCAAGTCTACATAAACACCAAGCATACTGTATGTAAAGACAGCAGAATAAGGGTTGAGATGGTAATTATTTTCTGAGTCACTTGTATAAATGTTGGCAGTCAAAAAAGAGCCTTGTTCGGCTCTGGCTGATGCTTCTGTTTCTCTTGTTTTCTTTAATAATGATTTTGCCTTGTTCCAATCCACGGCATGAGAAAATAGGTGGGAATGACTACATGTAAATTAGTCTTTTAACACCCATTGTGGTGCTTTACTGTTGTGCTTCAACGAATTCTTGGCAATGGATTTAGTGGCTTTGCAAATAATAATAAAAATAGAAGATATCCCGTTAGGAATGATTTTGGCACTGGCATATCGATCAAGACACGTCAGTAGTATTTTAAGATGGTAAACTAATTCATGGTAAATTTAAACTCAAGAAATTTAGAGGAGCCTGCAAATACAAATCACTTTTAAAAAAATCATATGACTACACCCCCTCTTTGTCCCAGTTTCATAATTAGACTAGCAAGGTACTGTATAATTTATATTTTGTACGACAGTTTTCAAAAGATTCTATAATGTGAAAGTGTCGTAGCACTGGCGATTTCAGGTCTGATTTGGTACAATATTGCTGAAATGAGAATCCTCTAATAACTTCACTAACAGGTTTTTCATCACTGTTCTAAGTGGTAAACTTTTAACCATGCAGAATTTCGGTTTATAAGTCAGTTTTTTACAGAAAGGAATTTTGGTGCACACACAAGCCAATGACATTTATACAGTCACTGCAGGTTAAATTGTGACAATGAAATTTGTTAAATTATATATGTACTATAAATTATTCCAGAGTAACATTGAGCTCTATAAAAAAGAAATCATGGTACCGTATGCTTGCCTTAGCAGTTTGCTGCTGCTTGTTTGTGGAATTGTTGAAAGATTGTGCTTTCAGGAAATAACTAATACATAGTGATATGACCTGCTATGGCATATTTATAAAACCATCTCACCCAGACATTACCTCGAGTGTGAAAGACAGACTTAACAGTGTTGAAGACACTATTTTGTTTATGTTGGAGAATGAGTAACTTACGGCTTTCTCTAGTAGATACAGTATTGTTTCAAAGATGACGCAGTTGTCTTCCAAAGTACAGAAAAGAAGAAAAAAGACCCAGTTCATTAATTTTCTAATAATGACTCTAAGCTATTAATCCTTAGAATTTCTACCCTGAAGATGAATAGAAAATTGTGAACATTATAACAGGCTATAGAGATTGCCTGATGTTTGTGAAATTTTCTTTAAATTTGTCAGTAGAAGTAAATGTATCATCCCCTTGCATACATAATACGTATTGTGAAAAGAAAACCAGCAATAATGCTTACATTTGGATCTTTATCACTGTATGACTCATGTAGGTTTAGATCTTCTTTTTTAATATAATAATAATGGATCTTTATCACCATGCTTTGGATTGGGACAAATTGGCAATCTTTAAAGTAAAAGTTAAACATTGTAAGGTTTAGAAACTGCAGCAATTTCAATTGTCCAGAATGCATCACCTCTGACCTCAGTTGTGGTGGGGAAGGTTATCAATACGTGTAAATGACCTTCCACTGAAAAAAAAGTGATCCACAAAGTATTGTAATTCCCCTTTTTGTTTATCATTACTTTGCGAGATACAAGATAGTTTTTGTGGTTCTTTTTGTAATTTGAAGAAAGCTTATGTAGCAAAACATTATCTCCAAGATACCCCACCGTGTTTTACACTTTGCTCTTGTTACTATACTATAATAGTGTTGGTACGTAAGCACATGATTAATCAGTTTTCTCCATGCTTGTCTAGTTCAACTGGCATGCTATTCCAAGCAAAGAGCGTGCACGCCACCAGCACCCAGCCGAGCCTGTCAGATCACCCACCATGGCTGGTGGACTGTTCTCCATTGACAAAGCTTTCTTTGAAAGACTGGGTACATATGACTCTGGGTTTGATATCTGGGGAGGAGAGAACCTAGAGCTGTCATTTAAGGTGAGTTTTTTCTTTATCAAATCAGCTCTGGATAAAATGTGTACACTTAATTCATTATACAATTTTTGAAGCACAAAGTTGGCTTCAGACGAGTGTGTTAATGTTCTTGACCTAAAATTGTTTGTTTTTTAAAACTTGTATGTTTAAATAAATATATTGAATTAACGAAGGAAACATTAAAATAGATCATAGTACACAAATCTTACATATATAGAAAGTACAGTAAGTTTTGTAAAGGATGGGGACAAGATCAAATACACATCATCAAATAATTTTAGTTATTTACTGAACTCTATAGTCTTTTCTAATACCCTAATCACTGAGTAACATTTTTAATGTCAATCATCTACTCACTAGACTTGGATGTGCGGAGGTACACTGGAAATTGTACCGTGCTCACACGTTGGCCACATCTTCAGGAAAAGATCTCCATACAAGTGGAGATCAGGTGTTAATGTCTTGAAAAGGAACTCTATTCGTTTAGCGGAAGTCTGGTTGGATGAATACAAGAAATATTACTATGAGAGGATTGGATATGATCTGGTAAGGTTCCATTCGTCGAATACTGTAATTCTTGGTTTACTAGCATAGAAGAAATTCAGAATCATCAGTTGTCAAAATGCTTGGTAGTATGTAGTAATTTAGGTTTATGTAGACATTACATCAGTAAACTGTTACTGTTTATTTAATGCAATTCTGTGATAGGGCTTAAATCAACAAACAGCAGCTCTTATTTTCCTGATCAGGGCAGCCTTATGCTTGCTTGTAAAATTAAGTTATCAGCGATTTTTTCAGAGCATCCTACATAAACACAAATATGTGTGGCATTTTCAAAAGATTTCCTTTATTATTACCAACAGTTGTGGTTGATAATGGTATCAACTGCATCAAAATGTCATAAACTCATCTTGTCAGTATTTTCGTACTTTCTCCAGTTTCAGTCCTATAATCAAAGGTGTATTCCAGGGAGACTTTGGTGATGTAAGTGAGAGGAAGAAGTTGCGTGAGAGTCTAGGCTGCAAGTCCTTCCAGTGGTATCTGGAGAACGTGTATCCAGAGCTCTTTGTTCCAGGTGACGCAGTTGCTTCTGGAGAGGTAAGTCTTAGGTTCAAGTCTTTCTCTGGAAATAACTTAAAAAAAACTATTTTCAGAAATAGTGGAAAAATTATTTACAGAAGAATTAAAATTAAATTGATCTTTTTGAGCTAGGATTAATCTGTAATTTGTTCTCTTGTCAACAATGCTCAACACAAAGCATCATTATTTATAAAATAAATATTTAATTCAAAACAATTTTGTAAATTTTAAGATGTGCTGCACTAATGGATTGATAAATGATTGATAAAATTAATATTAATTTTAGTGTAATGGAAATATGTAGCTGAATTAGGACACACACAAAAAAAGTTAACATTAAAGGATGTAATAAAGAAAAAACTACTGTAGAACATATAGATAGTATTGTAGTGGAATCTTTTACATTGCTGCAAATTTGAATATGATTGAGGAATTTCCACGGAATGCTTGATACTGGTGAAGGGCTCTTGTTCCAAGGTGCCTTGATGCTGGTGAAGGGCTCTTGTTCCAAGGTGCCTTGATGCTGGTGAAGGGTTCTTGTTCCAAGGTGCCTTGATGCTGGTGAAGGGCTCTTGTTTCAAGGTGCCTTGATGCTGGTGAAGGGCTCTTGTTCCAAGGTGCCTTGATGCTGGCAAAGGGCTCTTGCTCCAAGGTGCCTTGATGCTGGTGAAGGGCTCTTGTTCGAAGGTGCCTTGATACTGGTGAAGGGCTCTTGTTCCAAGGAATACCAATTACTCACCCTTTCCACAGATCAAGCATGACTTTTTTCATTTCCAAGAGCTATATAACCCTTATGGGTTAGGTGCTATCCAAAGACTTATTATAATATAGTACTACTGTACATGGAAATGGGATAGCATAGCATTCTATTTTAAAACTGGGTAATTAAAATAATAATTTATACTTTTAAAAGTACATAATTATTACAATAAGTTAACTGTCATGTACTGGTTTAAGCAGAAAACAAGTTGTGATAAATGGTTTTGAAAACTGACAAGTTGAAGATTGAGACACTTATGCAACATATGGGAATCTTTATTGAGGAAACGTTTTGCCACACTGGCTTTATCAGTCCAATACAAAGCAGAGAGGAGTAGTTTGAGGTAATCAGTCCCTCAGCCTGGAATTGGTGTGTTCAGTCCATTACTCTTGTATAAAGTACAGCATAAGGCCAGAGAAGTGGCTTATATACAAGTTATACATAACATTTGGGCGAAGCTATAAAGCTGTTAAATGATTAGAATTTTCTCAGTAAATACCCTAAACAGCATACTGTATCTTAATTTCAAAAATACTATTGTCTTAAAAGGTTTCAGGTACAGTAGAAATGAGGGAACTATGGCAGTATTGTAAGTGATCGGATCTATTACTACTTAGACTGGTGGAACCACAAAAACCAGTTTTGATTCTATGAAAAGAAGGGAGAGGGCTATTTGGGTTTAACAGTACAGTGGTACCTCGAGTTACGAGTTTAATTCTTTTCAGAAGGCTGTTTGAGTGCCAATACCGAACGAATTTGTTCCCATAAGGAATAATGTGAATTAGATTAATCCGTTTCAGACCCCAAAAATACACTTACAAAAGCACTTACAGAAATACACTTACATAATTGTTCGAGTTGGGAGCTGCTCGTATGTCGAGGTACCACTGTATAGGCATTTTAAAGCAAATATAAGTTGGAATTTTAAAGCAAATATAAGTTGTACTTCTGCTGGAAGAATTTTAGCTTCTCCAGAAATCGTGTTTTACAATCTAATCAAGTTCACAGCCTTCATTTACACCTTTAAAAAATATTTCAAGTCAGGTGACATTGGGTGATAATCCTGCCAGTTTAGTATTCTTGATATTGTAATTGCAGCAGGTCCACTTAATGTTCAAAAAAAAAGAAAAGAAATGATTTGCTTAAGATTAAATATAATAATGAATGTGTTTGAGCATTGTTGCACAATTTTTGAAATAGTGTGTATTTGCAATTTGCTTTTATGTCAGTGTTTATTACATAAAGAATTAAGATGTAGTTTTTATAATGTAAATATTCCAATTGCATATTTGTAATTTTGAGGTACACTTGTAGTTCTGACTGACTTATTTTGCGGCAACGACAAGATAGAATACGTGTGGTAAATCTTTGCTTGAAATGGTGATTTTTGTTGTAATAAGATGTGCTGAAAATGCTAAAATTCTAGCTATTCATTTTGATATGTATTTATACTGACAGTAAAAAACAAACCAAAATATTTCATTTTGATATCCGCATTCATAATCACTTAGTCAATGGAATTCAAACTCACATGGTGACAGAAATTAAATGAGATAGGAGGGCTGTCTATTTCGGTCTCACATTGAAACTCGCCTACTAAAGAGGGTCTCATTTGTAGTCTGAAATATAGTTATTTACTATATACTCTGACTTAATTTCTGTCCCCATTTGGAGCCGGATCACATATTACATGTGAAGTCATAACTTCACTCCTATTTATTACACTTCCAGCTCTCGCCATACATAACTGACCCATTTTTTCCTTTCTTGATATAATCTTTGTTTATTCATAATTTAATGATATGGAGCATCTTTTCTAGTATTAAAAGCTTTGGAAATATTTTGATTTAGTATTCCTAATACAGTGGACCCCCGGTTAACGATATTTTTTCGTTCAAGAATGCTGTTCAAGTGCCATTACCGAATGAATTTATTCCCATAAGGAATAATGTAAATTAGATTAGTCCTTTTAGACCCCCAAAACTACACTTACAAAAATACTTACATAAAAGGGCGAGTTTGGAGACCATCGTTAACCGGGGGTCCACTGTATATGAGTAAAACATTTATATTCATGATATATATATACGTATATATAGAGTGCCTAAATTTTTCTACATAAATTTTCTTTTGTTGACACTTTCATTTTCACAGACAGATGAATTCAAGTAATCAAAATATTTAGTCAGAACTTGAGGTGATCTGGTACCAAACATAATTCACATACACTTATTTATTCACTGACAGGGTTTATTTACTGATGAGTTAACTTCAGTCACTACACATTTCATTAATTTCTGCTCTCCTGCTTTGTTTCCTATTTGGAGGTTTAGTACTACAAGCTCTTTTGTTACAAAGTTTGCCACCTTTGAGGTTTAGAACCATAGCCTTTCCTTGTTCCTATTTAATTATTTCTGAATTAATCTCTCTCTTGGCCATTTCCCCTTAATGTGTTTGAAGTTCAGGAAGCAATTTATCATGGTTTAAGTGATTAGATGGTATAGTTCACTCTCTCACAGAGTTCCAGATATAAACACATTCTCATAATTATATTTCATGTATATGCACTCTTTCCCTTCTTGTCTGTTTAGTAATCCTGCAACTACTGAGTAGTAGTGCTCAGGTCACAGCTGAAAGAACCCGGGCTCACTAATAAGTATTTTACAAGCCCCCATTATTCTTGTTGTTCTTGTTCATCAAGCAGCAAATAGGTACCTACTTTTAGCAGATTATGAGTCGTGCCCTAGGGAAATGGTAGATAGGGCTGGTGATTTTAAGTGACATTATGTAGGATAATCAATATATAGTGGTCAGTATCCAATAAAGGGCAATGTATATAATCCAATAAATATTTAACTAACTGAGAGAGAATACAAAATATAATCTGGTTGATTCATTTTTGATCCTCTCTTCTCCATGGGTTCAACATGTTCCCAGTGAGAAAAAAAAATATCCTCATTATCTCCTCCATATACTATCTAAAGAAAAATGTCTCCCAGACAAAGTTATTTCTAGAATATTGATTTAGATTGCAAACAGTTGATATCTTTTATACACTAATGAGTATCTTTATATTCCAGCATTAGCTTATTACCTAAAACACTAAGCATAGTACATATGGACTTTGTTAAATTATTATTATACAGTGGACCCTCGGTTTTCGCCGAAAATTCTTTCCAGAATGCTGCTCAAGTGCCATTACCGAACGAATTTACTTCCTTAAGAAATAATGTCACGTAGGTTAGTCTATTTCAGACCCCCAAAAATACACTTGCAAAAGCACTTACGAAAATACACTTACATAAATGTTCAAGTTTGGAGATGACCGAAAACCGAGGGACCACTGTACTATTAACAGTTCGTTAATATTTATGGTGGGCCTGTTATTACTATTTTGCTCTTGTTTTAGTTTTCTGTTTGGCAGTGGATTATACTTTATGTATCACAACAACTACTATGGATTCAGAGTTATTAATATGTCGACTATATACAGTAGTTTGTAACTCCCATGAATTCTGATTTTTAATTCTGGCATTTTCTCTCTAGTTTGCCTTCTCTCTGATTGAACTCCAATAGCTTCCTACTGGACAGATAAGATAAGATTTTCTTTGGATTTTTAACCCCTGGTTGATCAGGCTCTGGTCCAACATGAGGCCTGGTCACGGACCGGGCCGCGGGGGCATTGACCCCTGGAATTCTCTCCAGGTAAACTCCAGGAGGGTTAGTCACCCAGGATAACCCAAGAAAGTCAGTGCGTCATCGAAGACTGTCTGTCCTTCCTGTTCTGTTGATCAAGGAACCTGAATGCATTTGAAATACCGCAGCCATGCAAGAACTTAGATGTCTGAGTACTTAAGTTTTGGGAAGATCCAAAGCCCAAAGATTGCACTCTGTCCAGGATGAGAAAGTAGATAGCCAGTATAGGTGATATGAAAAGAGAGGTTATATCCAATTCCTTGGATCAAGAGCCTTCACCTGCATCAAAGCACCTCCTTTAAGGGATTAAGAGCATAGATAATAGGGCAGAACTAAGTTGCTTTTGCTTCTCGTAACAGCATGTTTGTAAAATTTATAGTAAGATTCAAGATCAGTGACTTGCTTGAATCTTCCCTATTAAAGATTCGATGGCTAAAACAATACAGAGTCTAAATATCACTAAAGGAATCACTCGTCAGTATTTGGGTGATGATAAGCTTACCTGGCTAAGCCAGGTATGCCTATCATTTTGAAGATATGTTATAAGGTGGAGCTTTACTTTTTAGAACAATTCTCTATAAATTCTCTAAGAGGGTAAACATTGATTTTTAAATATAAAACTAAATATAGTAGCTTGCCCAGGGAAGCAGGTATGAAAGTTTTTTCTTATCTTGTGCTTAATTCTTGTCACTTGAAAATTTAGACCCGCATGTATATTTCCAGTTGGTACACATGTGTTTCTGGTCTCCCATCTCTATGGTTGACTGAGCCTGACTCTGTTGATTATGGATGTGCCATCCTGGAATCCTGGGGATCCTGGTATTCCAGGTAGGGTAAGGGGGTGGTTTCCATGCAGCATCTGCAGTACCTGCTGTACAAAGGTTCTTGTGGAGCCGGATGAGGGTTTTATACATACATACATATAGATATACGTATATATATATATTTTCTTTCTTTCAACACGTCGGTCGTTTCCCACTGAGGCAGGGTGGCCCAAAAGAAAAAACGAAAGTTTCTCCTTTTACATTTAGTAATATATACAGGAGAAGGGCTTACTATAATATATACAGGAGAAGGGGTTACTATAATATATATATCTCCATGGGGAAGAGGAACAGAATTCTTCCTCCGTAAGCCATGCGTGTCGTAAGAGGCGACTAAAATGCCGGGAGCAAGGGGCTAGTAACCCCCTTCTCCTGTACAGTAGACCCTCAGTTAACAAAATTAATCCGTTCCAGGAGCTATTACTTAATCTGAATCTTTCGTAATCCGAACCCTTATTTCCCATAAGAAATAATGTAAATACAATTAATCCGTTCCACAAAAAAATATTCACAATAAATATAATATAAATAACATTTACTTATCTTTATTGAAGAGACTTGCAGGCATCTGGAAGATAGGGATGATGACAGGGGCAGGGTGTTAGTGGTTGGAAGGGAAATCCCCCTCCAAAAGGACTTCAGGTAACAAGTCCCTCTCTGGGGTTACTTCCCTTCTTGGTCTTTTAATGCCACTAGGACCAGCTTGAGAGTCACTAGAACTCTTTTTAGAAAAATAACTGTCCAGAGTCCTCTGTTTCTGGCGACTCTTTAATACTTTCCTGAAGTGCAACATGGCTCTGTCACTGAAGTGGTTGCACAGAAGGCTCATTTCAGCTTGCTCAGGGTGGTGTCTTTCAACAAATGTCTGCACCTTATTCCACATTGAACAAATTTCCTTAATCTCTGAAGAAGGCACCTCCTTCACTCTCTCTTCCTCCTCCTGTGAAGCAATAACCTCAACTGTGGTCTGTTGCTGTTCCAGATGAAGCTCTTGCAGCTCTTCAGTTGTTAGCTCTATCCTGTGCTCCTCCACCAACTCTTCCACATCCTCACCACTCACCTCCAACCCCAGGCTGTTCCCCAATGCCACAATATCTTCCACAACATCTTCCACAGCAGGCACAAGGTCGTCAGGGTCAGCCTCAAATCCTTCAAAATCCCTCTTTTCAACACAATCCGGCCACAGTGGTCTCCAAGCAGAGTTCAAAGTCCTGGAAGTCACTCCCTCCCAAGCCTTACCTACAAGGCCTAGGCAATGCACGATATTGAAGTGATCTTTCCAGAACTCTCTTAGGGTCAATGCAGAGTCATTGGTCATATTAAAGCACCTCTGAAACACTGCTTTGGTGTACAGTTTCTTGAAGTTTGCAATGACCTGCTGGTCCATGGGCTGGATGAGAGGAGTGGTGTTAGGAGGCAAGAACTTCACTGTGATGAAACTGAACTCATCAGGCAACAACTCTTCCAAGTTGTGAGGATGAGCAGGAGCATTGTCCAGTACCAGGAGACACTTGAGTCCCAATTTCTTTTCCAGGAGGTATTTCTTCACACTAGGGCCAAACACTCCAGTCAACTATTCCTTGAAAATCTCCGTAGCGACCCATGCCTTGGTGTTAGCCTTCCAATGCACACACAAATTATTCTTGTCAGCACTGTGTTTCTTGAAGGCTCTTGGAGGTACTACCGTCCTGGCAAGTGAGTGTAAAACGAAAGCCTGTAATTGTTTTACATGATGGTAGGATTGCTGGTGTCTTTTTTCTGTCTCATAAACATGCAAGATTTCAGGTACATCTTGCTACTTCTACTTACACTTAGGTCACACTACACATTCATGTATAAGCATATATACACACACCCCTCTGGGTTTTCTTCTATTTTCTTACTAGTTCTTGTTCTTATTTCCTCTTATCTCCATGGGGAAGTGGAACAGAATTCTTCCTACGTAAGCCATGCGTGTCGTAAGAGGCGACTAAAATGCCAGGAGCAAGGGGCTAGTAACCCCTTCTCCTGAATATATTACTAAATGTAAAAGGAGAAACTTTCGTTTTTCCCTTTGGGCCACCCTGCCTCGGTGGGAAACGGCCGACGTGTTGAAAGAAAGAAAGATATATGTATAGTCAACCCTCCTTTTTCGTGCTTAATCCGTTCCTGAGAGATGCACTAAAACTGAAACACACAAAAACTGAAACCATTTTCCCCATAAGAAATAATGGAAATTCAAATATAATCCGTTCCAGAAACTCAGAAGTTTGGAAAAAAAAAATTTGGGGGGGCCTTAAAGATAGATTTACATGCACAAATGAATGAACTGAATGTGGCACTTACCTTTATTGAAGACTGATGTTGCTGGATGGAAGAGATGGAGGAGGAGAGGAAGAGACCTAATTTTTGGAAGGGGAATCCCCCTCCATAAGGACGCTAGGTACCAAGTCCTCATCTGGGGTCACTTCCCTTCTTTGTCTTTTAACCCCTTGACTGTCGCAACCCTCAATCCTGAGTGCCATTCTGTTGTCGCAAAATATTCGAAAAAAAAAAAAATTATTTTTTCTTATCAAAATGTTAAGATTATTTTTCTGATTGTTTTCATCCTAAAAACAGATTTTTGCCATCAATACTTACCGAGATATGGAGGTGTAAAGTTGGCAGAAAATGAGCGCGTATGGCAACATCGGCGACTGCCGCTCACTCAGTAAACATTTGTTTACTTCCATTCATAGATTTCTTGTTTTTCACTATTTTCTTATTTTGCATAACTTATGTGGCCTGTGAGGCCAAGATAAGGTGCAATGTATATATATACATTCGTTGTATGCAACACAATAATAGCATAAACATTAGTATCTTTATATTGTTTACAAAACTTGTTTACACAAATGAACAATACAAAAAAATCTTTATTACTATTGTTCTATAATATATATACAAATGTACAGTCACTGGACATGTTCATAAAAGTTCTGCAGCTTGTGGAACTCTTTGAAACATGCACAGTGGTGTTTTACATTCCTCACACATACAACGAATGTCTCTGCATTTTTGTGGGTGTTTTTTTGTATATGCACAGACAAAACATCTCTTCTGAGCAGTTTTCTTCAAAATAGTAGCTGGCAGTTGTGTTAGGTAGTTATCCTAGGTTGATGGTCGTCTGGGTCGTCATTCCTTCCTTCCTACATTCCTTCCTTTCTTCCTACCTTCCTTCCTACCTTCCTTCCTACCTACCTACCTTCCTACCTACCTACCTACCTACCTACCTACCTACCTACCTACCTACCTACCTACCTTCCTTCCTTCCTTCCTTCCTTCCTTCCTTCCTTCCTTCCTTTCATCTCGTCCTTCCTTTCTTCCTTCTGGTTTCTATAAATACACACATAGTCACTGGACACGTGCCTAGAACTGCTATAAGCTTCTGGAAGCTGGTTGTTGTGTCTGGGTCATCATTCCGACCTTCCTTCCTTCCTACATTCCTTCTAACCTTTCTTCCTACATTCATTCCTTCCTTTCATCTCGTCCTTCCTTTCTTCCTTCCTTCTGATTTCTATATATACGCATATATAATCACTGGACACTTCATAGAATTGCTATTAGCTTCTGGAAGCTGGTTGTTGTTTCTGGGTCGTCATTCCTTCCTTCCTTCCTTCCTTCCTTCCTTCCTTCCAACCTTCCTTCCTTCCTTCCAACCTTCCTTCCAACCTTCCTTCCTACATGCCTTCCTACATTCCTTCCTACCTACCTTCCTTCCTTTCTTTCATCTTCCTTCCTTCCTTCCTTTCTTTCATCTCCTTCCTTCCTTTCTTTCATCTCCTTCCTTCCTTCCTTCTGGTTTCTATATATACACATATATAGTCACTGGACACTTCATAGAACTGATAATAGCTTCTGGAAGCTGGTTGTTGTGAGTGTGTGGACTTATAAATATGCTGAGTCAGGGTGCGGCTGCTGTCAAAATGACATATTATACCACCACTCGCCTGTCAACACCCATGGGGTCCCAAGCTCTTCTTCCCCACAGTCCTTTCTACCTACTTACTTACCTAATTACGTACCTAATTATGTACCTACTTACGTACCTACTTACGTACCTACTTGCTTACCTACTTGCTTACCTACTTGCTTACCTACTTGCTTACCTACTTACCTACCTCTTGCCTACCTACTTACCTACTTGCCTTCCTACTTACTTGCCTACCTACTTACTTACATACCAACCTATTTCTATTGTTCTATAATATATATACACATATAATGACTGGACACTTTCCATCAACTTCCCTTACCGCTTGAAGTGTGTGGACTTCCTCTCATCTCCTTTCTTTCTTTCTTCTTTTGTTCTTTCCTTCCTCTTATCTCTACTTCCTTTCTTTCTTTCCTTCCTTCCTTTCCTCCTTCCTTCTTTACTTCCTTTCATCTCTTCTTTCCTTCCTTCCTTCCTCTCATCTCTTCCTTCCTTACTTTCTTTCTTTTTTCCTTCCTTCCTTCTGGTATCCTGGGCATTGCTTTCGGTCACAAACTCCTCAAAACCATGAAATTCATCTTCAGAGACACTTCCATCTGTGTTAGAGCTATCAATGAGGAAGAAAACAGTCCCAGATGCCCCGGGGAGTCAGATAATTCTTACCGCTAGGCATGCTGAACAAGGGCTACTGAAATGGCGTTCCCACAATGCACCACTGGCTGCCCGATTTTTTTTATACTGCGCACACTGACCACACAGACCCATTCTCTCACATGTAAGCCTACCAGCTTTCTCCTGTTTGATTTGAGGCCGCTAGAATTTAGGCGTATAGATACGTCCGAAACAGTGGCTCGTAAGACGTATATATACGACCGAAACAGTCAAAGGGTTAATCCCACTAGGACCAGCTTGAGTCACTGCACACCTGTGGCACTAAATATCTGTCTAGAGAGCTCTGTGTCTGGCATCTCTTTAAAATGTCCCTAAAATGTGATAAGAGATTGTCATTGTACATGTTGCCTAGATGGATTGCAACATCTTTGTCAGGGTGATGTTCCTCCACAAATGAATGCACCCTACTCCACATTGCACAGATCTCCTTAATCTCTGAAGAAGGCACCTTACATCTCTCTTCCTCCTTTATTGAAGCAATTTCCTCAGATCTGTTTTGATGGTGTTGCAGCTCTTCAGTGGTTAGATCTTCATTGTGGTCCTCCACCAACTCTTCCACATCCTGGTTACTCACATCCAACCCCATGGAAGTCCCCAATGCCACAATACTTTCCACAACTTCCATAGGGTCCTCAGGGCCAGCCCCAAACCCTTCAAAATCACTCTCTGGGACACAGTCTGGCCACAGCTTTCTCCAAGCAGAGTTCAAAGTCCTGGAAGTCACTCCCTGCCAAGCTTTATCTATAAGGCCTATGCAATGGAAGATATTGAAGTGATCCTTCCAGAACTCTTTTAGGGTCAATTCAGAGTCATTGGTCATATTAAAGCACCTTTCAAACATTGCTTTGGTGTACAGTTTTTTGAAGTTTGCAATGACCTGCTGGTCCATGGGCTGGATGAGAGGAGTGGTGTTAGGAGGCAAGAACTTCACTGTTACAAATTTGAAATCTTTAGACATTTGGTCTTCCAAGTCTTGAGGATGAGCAGGAGCATTGTCCATTACCAGGAGGCACTTAAGTGGCAATTTATTGTCCAATAGATATTTCTTCACACTGGGGCAAAACATTTGATTAAACCATTCCAGGAAAATTTCCCTAGTGACCCATGCCTTAGCATTAGACTTCCAAAACACACACAATTTACTCTTGTCAACACTGTATTTCTTGAACACACTGGGAGTTTCAGAATGACACAACAGTAAAGGCTTCACTTTGAAATCCCCACTAGCATTACCACACAACATTAGAATTAGCCTGTCTTTCATAGGCTTGTGTCCTGGCATTGCCTTTTCCTCCTGTGTGATGTAGGTCCTCCTTGGCATTTTCTTTCAAAAGAGGCCTGTTTCGTCACAATTAAACACTTGTTGGGGTTTTAAATTTTCAGCCTCTACATATTCTTTAAACTTTCGCACAAATTTTTCAGCCCCTTGTTTATCTGAACTGGCACCCTCACCATGCCTTACAACACTGTGTATGCCACTTCGCTTCTTAAATTTTTCGAACCAGCCTTTGCTGGTTCCAGGCATTTTCTTGAGAAGATCGGTATGCAACTGCCTTGCTTTTTCACAAATTAATGACTGCACAACACTGTCACCCGCTAGCAGTTTTTGGTTTATCCACAGCAACAACAATTTCTCCATATTTTCTATTGTTTGTGATTTCTGTTTCATTATTGTATTCACCCCTTTCGCAACATTAGCTTCAGTGATTTCTTTTCTCTTATACACAATGGAACCGATGGTTGTTGGGGCTTTCTTGTATATCCTGGCGAGCTCGGCAATACGTACACCACTATCATATTTTTCTATTATTTCTTTCTTCAGTTCTATGGTGTTCCTCACTTTCTTTAACAAAGAACTGGCACTAGGAGCTTTCTTTGGGCCCATGGTAGCTTATTTAGTAGTCACACACAATAATCAAGGGCCAAAAAACAATGAATTGTTAATAAATGTTTTGTATAAACTCCTTGGGTGATGTTCACTCAAGCGTAAAGAGTGCTAGACTGCGTGACAATGTGCTTGGGAGGTGCGTAGGTGGCAGCCTACGGCCTTTGTATGTGCGCGGCACTGGTGGACAGGTTCCGGACCAAGCACAAAAACGGAGGTAATCACACGAAAACGGAGGTAAATTTTCCCCGAAAAATCTGCACGAAAACTGAAACACACGAAAACAGAGATACAGTGGACCCCCGAGTAACGAACACCCCGGAAATCATACAATTATGTAAGTATAATATTGTAAGTGCTTGTGGAAGAGTATTTTGGGGGGTCTGAAATAGACTAACCTACGTGACATTATTCCTTAACCCTTTACCGGGCACTCCCTGGAAAATGATAATTTCAAAATGTATTTCAAATGAGTGGATAGAGTAACTGAATGTAAGGATAATGAGCCCATATAATTGAAATTCTAAAAAAAAAATTCACGCAATTGCCAATATTCAAGGACCGTCTACAGACGGTCCTGACCGTTAAAGGGTGTCAAATTCTGAATGTTGCAAATTTGCAATTGTTAATAAAACACCAAATAAGTATTTTTCTATTTTATTATACTAATAGACAATATCAAAAACACAAATGGAACTTGTTTCCAAACATTTTGTATGTATAAAAAATATGAAAGTGAACCAAAGAGCAACATGGACACATTGCAAAGGGATAAAACTTTCAAGTCCCATATTCCTGAATTTCCTGAGAAAAAACAATCATTCTTGATCACTAATTGCTACAATGAAAGGCTATGAAGCAATTTCTTTCCTTCTTGATGCATAGATTTACCTTGCATACGGCACACAAAAATGAGGATGTGACATGATTTTTCGTTTTGCTGCAATAATTGCATGTAAATATTCTGCCTTGCACTGGCCAGTGACCTAGCATTTTATCAAACCTATCATTTTGGTCAAACCTCACACTGTCATCAGGCCTTTCTGCACGTTGGTACTGCACTGGAGATGGCAACAGGTCATCTGGTTCTGGATCTGAGTCACTTTCCACCAAAATGCAGAGATATTTGAACTTCTGTTGGAAGGGTTCACAATAGAACAATTTCTCATTGATCTGGAATGACAATAAGAATGTTCTGTACACACCCAGACCACTACAGAATTCATATATGCACTAGAAATTTTTATATAAATATTTATTTACTGAAATTTGAAATGTGGCCCTGACGGGCGGGACCGTCTGTACACGGTCCTCTTTTGTTGCACTTTTTTCAATTGCATGGTACACTCATATTATGCATATCTAACTCCTGATATACAGTGGTACCCCGACTTACGATATTTTTTCATTCCAGAATGCTGTTCAAGTGCCATTACCAAACGAATTTATCTCCATAAGAAATGATGTAAAATAGACTAGTCCTTTTAGACCCCCAAAATTACACTTACAAATGCATTTAAAAAAATAAACTTACATAAAAGGGTGTGTTTGGGGACCATCGTAAGTCGGGGTACCACTGTATATCTCAAAATATGCCTAAACTATTCATTTACACACTGGACACAACAATAAGTACTTACCGACATTGTAGAGAGTATAATCACAGTGTATATGAGTGGAAGAAGAGCAAAAATCTGGCTCTGGGTGACGCCAAGCGAGAAGTGTTTACATTTTGGTCTCTCAACCAATGGGAAGCGAGCAGATGCCGGTCTCACTTAGCTGGAGCGACTCACAGAAGGCTTGTGATTGGTCAGAAACAGAGAACGGGAACCTAGATGCGCTGGGGGAGTAGGATGACACGTGCAAAAACACGTGTTTAGGACCGTCTCTACACGGTCCTGCCCGGTAAAGGGTTAAGGGAGTAAATTCGTTCGGTAATGGCACTTGAGCAGGCTTCTGGAATGAAGTTTTTACGTTACTCGGGGGTCCACTGTACATGAAAACGGAGGGTTGACTGTGTGTATATATATATATATACAGTGGTACCTCGACTTACGATGGTCCCCAAACTCACCCTTTTATGTAAGTTTATTTTTTTAAATGCTTTTGTAAGTGTAATTTTGGGGGTCTAAAAGGACTAGTCTATTTTACAACATTTCTTAAGGAGATAAATTCGTTTGGTAATGGCACTTGAACAGCATTCTGGAATGAAAAAATATCGTAAGTCGAGGTACCACTGTATATATATATATATATTTTTTTTTTTTCAACAAGTCGGCCGTCTCCCACCGAGGCAGGGTGACCCAAAAGAAAAAAAATCCCCAAAAGAAAATACTTACATCATCATTCAACACTTTCACCACACTCGTACATAATCACTGTCTTTGCAGAGGAGCTCAGATACGACAGCTGAGAAAAGTCCCTCCCAGCTGTCACTATCTCAGACCCCTCCTTTAAAGTGCAGGCATTGTACTTCCCATTTCCAGGACTCAAGTCCAACTAAATCAATTAACTGGTTTCCCTGAATCCCTTCACAAAATGTTACCCTGCTCACACTCCAACAGATCGTCATGTCCCAAAAACCATTCGTCTCCATTCACTCCTATCTAACACGCTCACACATGCTTGCTGGAAGTCCAAGCCCCTCGCCCACAAAACCTCCTTTACCCCTTCCCTCCAACCTTTTCTAGGACGACCCCTACCCCGCCTTCCTTCCCCTACAGATTTATACGCTCTCCAAGTCATTCTACTTTGATCCATTCTCTCTAAATGACCAAACCACCTCAACAACTCCTCTTCAGCCCTCTGACAAATACTTTTAGTAACTCCACACCTCCTAATTTCCACATTCCGAATTTTCTGCATAATATTTACACCACACATTGCCCTTAGACAGGACATCTCCACTGCCTCCAGCCTCCTCCTCCTCGCTGTAGCATTTGCAACCCATGCTTCACACCCATATAAGAGTGTTGGTACCACTATACTTTCGTACATTCCCTTCTTTGCCTCCATGGATAACGTTTTTTGTCTCCACAGATACCTCAATGCACCACTCACCTTTTTTCCTTCATCAATTCTATGGTTAACCTCATCCTTCATAAACCCATCCGCTGAAAACATTTACTTCTTCCATAATCCCTCTCTCCAATGTGATATCCAATTTTTCTTTATTTAAATCGTTTGATACACTCATCACCTTACTCTTATCTATGTTCACTTTTAACTTTCTACCTTTACACACTCTCCCAAACTCGTCCACTAACCTTTGCAACTTTTCTTTAGAATCTCCCATAAGCACAGTATCATCAGCAAAAAGTAACTGTGTCAATACCCATTTTGCATTTATTTCTCCATAATTTAATCCACCCTCTCCCCAACACCCTAGCATTTACTTCTTTTACAACCCCATCTATAAATATATTAAACAACCATGGTGACATTACACATCCCTGTCTAAGACCTACTTTTACTGGGAAGTAATCTCCCTCTCTCCTACACACCCTAACCTGAGCCTCACTATCCTCATAAAAACTCTTTACAGCCTTCAGTAACTTACTACCTATTCCATACACTTGCAACATTTGCCACATTGCTCCCCTATCCACTCTATCATATGCCTTTTCTAAATCCATAAATGCAATAAAAACTTCTCTACATTTATCTAAATACTGTTCACATATATGCTTCACTGTAAACACTTGATCTACACATCCCTACCCACTCTAAAGCCTCCTTGCTCATCTGCAATCCTACTCTCTGTCTTACCTCTAATTCTTTCAATAATAACCCTGCCATACACTTTACCTGGTATACTCAGTAAACTTATTCCCCTATAATTTTTACACTCTTTTATCCCTTCCCTTTATATAAAGGAACTATACATGCTCTCTGCCAATCCCTAGGTACCTTCCCCTCTTTCATACATTTGTTAAACAAAAATACCAACCACTCCAGCACTATATCCCCCCCTGCTTTTAACATTTCTGTCATGATTCCGTCAATTCCAGCTGCTTTACCCCCTTTCATTCTACGTAATGCCTCACGCATCTCCCCCACACTCACATCCTGCTCTTCTTCACTCCTAAACGATGTTGTACCTCCCTGGCCAGTTCATGAAATTACCGCCTCCCTTTTTCATCGACATTTAAAAGTTCCTCAAAATATTCCCGCCATCTACCCAATACCTCCAGCTCCCCATCTACTAACTCCTACTCTGTTTTTAACTGACAAATCCATTCGTTCCCTAGGCTTTCTTACCTTGTTTATCTCACTCCAAAATTTTTCTTGTTTTCAGCAAAATTTCTTGACAGAGCCTCTCCATTCTTTCATCCGCTCTTCTTTTGCACTCTCTCACCACTCTCTTCACCTTTCTTTACTCTCCATATACTCTGCTCTTCTATTAACACTTCTGTTTTGTAAAAACCTCTCATAAGCTACCTTTTCTCTTTTATCACACCCTTTACTTCTTCATTCCACCACTCACTCCTCTTTCCTCCTGCACCCACCCTCGTATAGCCACAAACTTCTGCCCCACATTCTAATACTGCATTTTTAAAACTATCCCAACTCTCTTCAACCCCCACTACTCCTACTTGCACTAGCCCACCTTTCTGCCAATAGTTGCTTATATCTCACCTAACTTCCTCCTCCCTTAGTTTATACACTTTTACCTCTCTCTTACTTGCTGTTGCCATTTTCTTTTGTCCCATCTACCTTTTACTCTAACTGTAGCTACAACCAAATAATGATCTGATATATCCGTTGCCCCTCTATAAACATGTACATCCTGAAGCCTACTCATCAACCTTTTATCCACCAATACATAATCCAACAAACTACTTTCCTTACGTGCTATATCATACCTTGTATATTTATTTATCCTCTTTTTCATAAAATATGTATTACTTATTACCAAACCTCTTTCTACACATAGCTCAATTAATGGTTCCCCATTTACATTTACCCCTGGCACCCCAAATTTACCTACTACTCCATCCACAACATTTTTACCCACTTTAGCATTAAGATCCCCAACCACAATTACTCTCTCACTTGGTTCAAAACTCCCCACACACTCACTCAACATTTCTCAAAATCTCTCTCTCTCCTCTACACTTCTCTCTTCTCCAGGTGCATAAACACTTACTATAACCCACTTTTCATATCCAACCTTTATTTTACTCCACATAATCCTTGAATTTATACATTTATATTCCTTCTTTACCTGCCATAACTGATTAGACAGCAACCACCCAGGGAGGTACTACCGTCCTGCCAGGTGACTGTGAAACAGAAACCTGAAACTGTTTTACATGATGGTAGGATTGCTGGCGTCTTTTTTCTGTCTCATAAACACGCTGGATAACAGGTATATCTAGCTACTTCTACTTACACTTTAGGTTACACTACACTGGCATACACATGCATATATATACATACACACATCTAGGTTTTTCTTCTTTTCTTAATAGCTCTTGTTCTTTTTATTTTCTCTATTGTCCGTGGGAAGTGGAAAGAATCTTTCCTCCGTAAGCAATGCGTGTCGTATGAGGCGACTAAGATGCCGGGAGCAATGGGATAGTAACCCCTTCTCCTGTACAAATCTACTAAAAACGAGAAGAAGAAAACTTTATAAAACTGGGTTGTCTGAATGTGCGTGGATGTAGTCGGATGATAAGAAAGAGATGATTGCCGATGTTATGAATGAAAAGAAGTTGGATGTCCTGGCCTAAGCGAAACAAAGCTGAAGGGGGTAGGCGAGTTTCAGTGGGGAGAAATAAATGGGATTAAGTCAGGAGTATCTGAGAGTGTTAGAGCTAAGGAAGGGTAGCAATAATGTTGAAGGATCAGTTATGGAAGGAAAAGAGGGAATATGAATGTGTAAATTCAAGGATTATGTGGATTAAAATAAGGGTCGGATGCGAAAAGTGGGTCATAATAAGCGTGTATGCACCTGGAGAAGAGAGGAGTGTAGAGGAGAGAGAGATTTTGGGAGATGTTAGCGAATGTATAGGAACTTTTGAACCAAATGAGAGAGTAATTGTGGTAGGGGACCTAAATGCTAAAGTGGGAGAAACATGCAGAGAGGGTGTAGTAGGTAAGTTTGGGGTGCCAGGTGTAAATGATAATTGGAGCCCTTTGATTGAACTTTGTATAGAAAGGGTTTAGTTATAGGTAATACATATTTTAAGAAAAGAGGATAAATAAGTATACAAGATATGATGTAGGGCGTAATGACAGTAGTTTGTTGGACTATGTATTGGTAGATAAAAGACTGTTGAGTAGACTTCAGTATGTACATGTTTATAGAGGGCCACAGATATATCAGATCACTTTTTAGTTATAGCTACAGTGGGAGTAAAGGTAGATGGGATACAAGGAAAATAGAATCAGTAAGTAAGAGAGAGGGAAGGTTTATAAACTAAAAGAGGAGGCAGTTAGGGTAAGATATAAACAACTATTGGAGGATAGATGGGCTAGTGAGAGTGTAGGCAATGGGGTCGAAAATGTATGGGGTAGATTTAAAAATGTAGTGTTAGAGTGTTCAGCAGAAGTTTGTGGTTACAGGCGAGTGGGTGCGGGAGGGAAGAGGAGCGATGGTGGAATGATGATGTAAAGAGAGTAGTAAGGGAGAAAAAGTTAGCATATGAGAGGTTTTTACAAAGTAGAAGGGATGCAAGGAGGGAAGAGTATATGGAGAGAAAAAGAGAGGTTAAAAGAGTGGTGAAGCAATGTAAAAAGAGAGCAGATGAGAGAGTGGGTGAGATGTTATCAGCAAATTTTGTTGAAAATAAGAAAAGTTTTGGAATGAGATTAATAAGTTGAGGAAGCCTAGAGAACAAATGGATTTGACAGTTAAAAATAGGAGAGGAGAGTTATTAAATGGAGAGTTAGAGGTATCGGGAAGATGGAGAGAATATTTTGAGGAGTTGTTAAATGTTGATGAAGACAGGGAAGCTGTGATTTCGTGTGTAGGGCAGGAGGAATAACATCTTGTAGGAGTGTGGAAGAGCCAGTTGTGGGTGTAGGGAAGTTCGTGAGGCAGTGGGTAGAATGAAAGGGGGTAAGGCAGCTGGGATTGATGGGATAAAGATAGAAATGTTAAAAGCAGGTGGGGATATAATTTTGGAGTGGTTGGTGCTATTATTTAATAAATGTATGGAAGAGGGTAAGGTACCTAGGGATTGGCAGAGAGCGTGTATTGTTCCTTTGTATAAAGGCAAAGGGGACAAAAGAGAGTGCAAAATTATAGGGAATAAGTCTGTTGAGTGTACCTGGTAAAGTGTATGGTAGAGTTATTATTGAAAGAATTAAGAGTAAGACAGAAAGCAGGATAGCAGATGAACAAGGGGCTTTAGGAAAGGTAGGGGTGTGTAGACCAAGTGTTTACAGTGAAACATAAAGGTGAACAGTATTTGGATAAGGGTAAAGATGTTTTTGTGGCATTTATGGATTTGGAAAAGGCGTATGATAGGGTAGATAGGGGGGCAATGTGGCAGATGTTGCAGGTGTATGGAATAGGAGGAAGGTTACTGAAAGCAGTGAAGAGTTTTTATGAGGATAGTGAGGCTCAGGTTAGAGTGTGTAGGAGGGAAGGGACTATTTCCCAGTAAAAGTGGGCCTTAGACAAGGATGTGTGATGTCACCGTGGTTGTTCAATATATTTATAGATGAGGTTGTAAGAGAAGTGAATGCGAGGGTCTTGGCAAGAGGTGTTGGGCTAAAATATAAAGAAGCAAATACAAAGTGGGAGTTGTCACAGTTGCTTTTTGCTGATGACACTGTGCTTTTGGGAGATTCTGAAGAGAAGTTGCAGAGGTTGGTGGATGAATTTGGTAGGGTGTGTAAAAGAAGAAAATTGAAAGTGAATATAGGAAAGAGTAAGGTGATGAGGATTACAAAAAGAATAGGTGACGAAAGATTGGATATCAGATTGGAGGGAGAGAGTATGGAGGAGGTGAATGTATTCAGATATTTGGGAGTGGACATGTCGGCGGATGGGTCTATGAAGGATGAGGTGAATCATAGAATTGATGAGGGAAAAGGGTGAGTGGAGCACTTGAGTCTGTGGAGACAAACAACCTTGTCCATGGAAGTAAAGAGGGAATGTATGAGAGTATAGTTATACCAACGCTCTTATATGGGTGTGAAGCATGGGTGATGAATGTTGCAACGAGGAGAAGGCTGGAGGCAGTGGAGATGTCATGTCTGAGGTCAATGTGTGATGTGAATATAATGCAGAGAATTCGGAGTTTGGAAATTAGGAGGAGGTGCGGGATTACCAAAACGATTGTCCAGAGAGCTGAGGAGGGTTGTTGAGGTGGTTTGGACATGTAGAGAGAATGGAACGAGACAGAGTGACTTCGAGGTGTATAAATCTGTAGTGGAAGGAAGGCGGGGTAGGGGTCGGCCTAGGAAAGGTTGGAGGGAGGGGTAAAGGAAGTTTTGTGTGCGAGGGCTTGGACTTCCAGCAAGCATGTGTGAGCGTATTTGATAGGAGTGAATGGAGGCATATGGTTTTAATACTTGACGTGCTGTTGGAGTGTGAGCAAAGTAACATTTATGAAGGATTCAGGGAAACCGGCAGGCCGGACTTGAGTTCTGGAGATGGGAAGTACAGTGCCGGCACTCTGAAGGAGGGGTGTTAATATTGCAGTTTTATAACTGTAGTGTAAAGCACCCCTCTGGCAAGACAGTGATGGAGTGAATGATGATGAAAGTTTTTCTTTTTCGGGCCACCCTGCCTTGGTGGGAATCGGCCGATGTGTTAATAAAAAAAAAACCTGATCTAATCCCATTTATTTCTCCCCACTGAAACTCTCCTACCCCCTTCAGCTTTGTCTCACTTAAAGCCAGGACATCCAGCTTCTTTTCATTCATAACATCTACAAATCATCTCTTTCTTATCATTCGCACAACATCCACGCACATTCAAACATCCCACTTTGACGGTTTTCTTCTTCTTTTAGTAAGCTATACAGGAAAAGGGGTTACTAGCCCATTGTTCCCGGCATTTTAGTTGACTTTTACAACACGCATGGCTTACGGAGGAAAGATTCTTATTCCACTTCCCCATGGATATGAAAGGGAAAAGCAATAAGAACAAGAACTATTAAGATAAAATCAAAGAAAACTCAGATGAGTGTGTATACATAAACGTGTACATGTTTGCGTAGTGTGACCTAAGTGTAAGTAGAAGTAGCAAGACGTACCTGAAATCTTGCATGTTTATGAGACCGAAAAAAGACACCAGCAATCCTACCATCATGTAAAACAGTTTCAGGTTTCTGTTTCACAGTCAACTGGCAGGATGGTAGTACCTCTCTGGATGGTTGCTGTCTACCAACCTTGATAGGCACAGATTTTAGATTCTACATTGTTTTGACTGTTTTAATGAAAGGGACAATATGGATTTCTAGTACAGTTGTCGATCCTCATTTTAAATACGTACATACTTAAATTTCTCTAAAACATCACAAATAGTGGGTGATGTAGCAGCCTTGTTCCCACTCACTAAACTGTATCTCAGCATAAAAATATATTGCATATACAGTGGTACCTCGACTTACGATGGTCCCCAAACTCACCCTTTTATGTAAGTTTATTTTTTTAAATGCTTTTGTAAGTGTAATTTTGGGGGTCTAAAAGGACTAGTCTATTTTACAACATTTCTTAAGGAGATAAATTCGTTTGGTAATGGCACTTGAACAGCATTCTGGAATGAAAAAATATCGTAAGTCGAGGTACCACTGTATATTCATATCACAATTTTCCTTCTTCCTGAATACACTGTGTTTATTTGAATGCTGCAGTTATTAATCATACATATTATAATGCAGCAATTATTTTAGTAGTATCTAAAAATATAAGATTATGGATAAAGCAAAGATTTACTTTTTTTGGTCTCATGTTGCATGTGACTGCTGACTTAGCGTGGTTTCGGGCTGACCAACTGGCTTTCTAACACGTGTGGGATTGTAGTGCACCATCACTACTTGATTTTTTTCATTCTAATCACTATATTTAATACGTAGATTTTTTTCTTCTTCGGTGTGTTTTAATTTTGTAGTTTTTGTATTTACAGACATTTTGTAAACTTTTTATATAATTTTTTTATTTGTTCTTCATAGCTACGCTTTAGTGTGATTGGTGATGCCGGTAATAACTAAACTCTCACTGCAGATTATTTCTTTGTTGATTTGCTTGCTCTCAAAAATTTTAGGCAAAAGATTCGCCATTTTTATGGACATATAAGAGAGCGTTCTTCTGTTAACAAGAATAAAGTTGCAAGGTTTGTGTTATTTACAAGGTTAAATAAAATAATTTTGTAACGTTACGCAGGAACGATTTTAATTTAAATAATTCCACGTAATGACATAAGAGTTAACAAGTTATGATGTAATTTCTCAAAAATAATCATACTGTATTATAATAATACCAAGAATACCAAAGAATATTTGAAATAAGGTTCAAATGTACATGCTAGCCAGAATTAATGTTATCACGTGTTTTGCACCAATAAGACAATACGTATACACTTAAATTTGTACCTTCACATTCATCAGATATTATTTTAATCACTGTTAAAGAAATATACCAGAATGTGTTGTTAATACTATAATAATAATAATAATAATAATAATAATAATAATAATAATATTTTTATTTCATTGCAAGTTTACATAGAGATTTTGTAATTACAATCATGAAATGAAGTGCAAAGAGAGCCACTATCATGTTATCACTAAATCTAATGGCTTATAGACTACTTAATACTAGAGAAATTGATTGAGTTTGTTTTAGTTAAACATTAGAAAATGACAGTTAATAAATTTACTCAAATTACAATCTGAGGATATGACATTGTGACAAGTGTTTTGTAGGATGGTTACATCAATAGTAAATATTGAATTATATTATAGGAAAATAACACTGAGCATTGTTGAAAGTAGTTTCCAGTATGAGTAGTTTAGGTTGAATAGGTGATTTTTGAGAAGTCTTAAATTGATGTTTAGACCAAGTTATTTTAGTATTTACTGGTAATGAATTCCAGATTCTGGGGCCCTTTATATGCATAGAATTTTTACACAGGGTGATATGGACACGGGGTATGTCAAAAGTGATCTCTGTCTTGTGTTATGGTCATGAATCCTGTTAAAGTTGGTGAGGAGAAATTTGAGCGGAGGGTTTATATTAGAGTGTAGAGTTCTATGTATGTAGTAGGCACAAGAATAAGTGTGAATGTTCTTTACGGTGAGTAGTTTTAGACTTTTGAATATTGGTGGAGTATGCTGTCTAGAGTGGGAATTTGTTATCATTCTGACTGCAGCCTTTTGATGGGTTATGAGTGGTCTAAGGTGATTTAATGTTGTTGATCCCCATGCACAAATTTCATAGGTTAGATAAGGGTAGATGAGTGAATGATACAGTGCAAGGAGAGCTGATTGAGGCACATAGTAGCGTATCTTTGATAGTATGCCTACTGTCTTTGAGATTTTCTTGGAAATTTGTTGTGTGTGTGTTTGGAATTTAAGGCTACTGTCAAGGTGGATTCCTAGGAATTTTTCCTCTGTGAATCTTGTGATGGGTGAACCATTGAGCATTATGTTAAGTGGAACATTTGTAGCTCTGTTTCCAAACTGAATGAAATAGGTCTTGTCAGTATTGAGAGTAAGCTTATTAGTCGTCATCCAGGTAGATATTTTCAGTAATTCAGCATTAACAGTGTTGGCCAGTATGACTGGGTTTGGGTGGAGAAGACATATGTAGTGTCATCTGCAAACAATATGGGTTTGAGTAGTTGTGATGCATTCGGTAAGTCATTGATGTAAATGAGGAATAGGAGTGGTCCTAGGACACTTCCTTGTGGGACACCAACGTTAATATGTTGTGTGGAAGAGTTAGCTCCATTTGTGTACACGTATTGGCTTCTGTTACTAAGGTATGACTTTAGGTAGTTGAGTGAGTGCCCTCTTATACCATAGTGTGCTAATTTTGTGAGCAGTAAATCATGGTCGCCTGTATCAAAAGCTTTACGTAGATCAATAAAAATTCCTAGTGGGACTTTCCTTCTCAAGTGCAGTGTATATTAGCTCTAGCATGTGTATAATAGCATCATTTGTGCTTTTGTTAGTTCATGAACAGTGGTGAAACTAAGGTTAATATACCATTAATTGATTATTAGTATACAAAATGCAGTTTTAGGCAACCATCTTATAAATCTCTAAAATACGAAAGTTAGTATATTAAGTAGTAATGAACACTGACAAACCTGATACAAACTTGTTTGTCCTTTCAAATGACATTTTTTTTGTGACAGCGTGACAGGAATACAGTCTGTAGGAAACTTTAGTTTGTATTTCAAGAATGGTCTTTAAATCAGAGGAAGTTGGACAAACAGGAAATGTCTGAGATCAGTGGGTAGTGAGAGTTAGGCAGAGAACAAGGACTGAAGTAGTCGAGAGGCAGCACTAGTATGTAAGTTGTAATGGCTAGTGCTGATCATGTTTGATCATGTAGACAAATTTAAGCATTGTGAATTGATAGTATAAAAATGTGGTGGATGGAAGGAGGTGCGGGAGTACAGAATAAGGGTTTGAAAGAGGAAGTGGAAAGGTAAATGAATGTCTAGGTATAAATTGGTGTTAGATAGGAACTGAGGCAAGTGAGAGTGTGAACAAGGTAATACAGTATCTATTAAGGGATTAAGAAAAATCGGGTAACTTCACTTGTGTTTTGGATGCTGGGAAGTAAGTTTCTTGAATTTTGGAAGGTGGGTGGATATGTTAGGATTGGAGACTGTGTGCCCTTCCAAAACAATAGATATAGGGAAAGTAGTAATGATATTTTTTTTTTTTGGATCACACTTACCGGTAGGAAATAGTTGACTGAAAAAAAGCACAATATCATTTGCTTATTGTGGATGATGTCATCATTTAACTAAAACACCAAAACACTTTTTTAGTTACTGATCATTTTAATAATTCATTTAATAAAGAACTTCCATTTAGTACTATATCTTTACACAATCAATCCGCGCATAAGAGACTGAATCTTATAACGACGTTTCGGTCCGACTTGGACTATTAACTAGTCATGTCGGACCGAAGCGTCTCATAATTTGTCTGGTATGTGCGGGTTGTTTGTGTATTGTCTCAAGTCACGGTATTGTGCCTTATTATTCTTCTTTACTATATCCTTCATCAATTCGGAATTGTTTTTTAGTATACAGATATTACTTTGAGGAATTATTGTTGTTGGACGTACAGTACGAGATTTAGCGCTGCTATAACCTGCCCTTATTCTGCTACATTAATTTTCTTTTGAGGTTCCCAATGTCACACTTCTGTTAGCTTACATAACCCTATGAAAATTTTTATTTAACCATAAGCAAATTGGAATAAATGGATGCAGTACATTTTGGTAATGTGACATATATATTAGAGAGCATTTTTTTGACGAATTACCCTTCATTCATTTCTGCATCCCGAATTTTTTTTTTTTAGAAATTTTAATATTCTTTATTCTCAGTTAGATCAGCTTAGATTTGTGTTAGTTAACATATGTTAACATTTATGTATTATTATCAACTAAAATTAAAAAAATGGATAGGTTACGTATGGTGAACTGAAGAATGGGCTGATCAATGAAGAGGCTGAACAAAATCTTTTTATCTGCACAATTAACACCAGTGGTTTGAGAATGGGTTGCCTGTTGAGGTAATTATTGATCAGTGAAGGGGGACACTCACTGTTGTCAACACAACTTTTAGAAATTCCTGCATATTCTTCAGAAGACAAAATAAACACCCAGTATCAGAAATCTTTCGTATGAATATGGGATGAGAGCACTGAATTTGCACTCATGGAAGGCATAGAATTACAGGAAATATAATTGAAATGTTCTCATAAAAAATGAATTAATACCGGTGAAATAAATTGGGCTGAAAATATCTAACAAAGACAGGACTCGCAACAATAGATTAGGAGGGTTAAATTTAGATTTAGAAAGGCTGTACAGAAGCTTTGGCAATAGTTATACTAGATGGATAGAGCAAGGGGCTAGTTACCCCTTCTCCTGTATAGTACATTACTAAAGTTCAAAGAGAAACTTTTTTTCTTTTTGGACCACCCTGCTTTGGTGGGATATGGCTGATTTGTTGAAAAAGAAGAAAGGATGGAACATACTCAGGTAGGTCATAGCGAGAACTTAAGATAGCATTAAATGTAAGTTGGACCGTTAAATGAGTGTATAAGCGGGTGAGAGTTAGACCTGTTTGCTGTAGTGTAACCTCATTATTATGTACTTATGAGTGGAACAAACTACCAATTAATGTCACTGAAGCGAGCAATATTGGTGGCTTAAAATAACGGGTTGGACAGGTTCAAGAGTAGGAGTGGTTCTGTGTGGGTAGAACCTGCCTAGTATTGGCCAGTAGGCCTACTGCAGGGCTCTATTAAATTCATTATGACAAATTATACATGGCACAAACCCTGTAAGCTTGTGATTCAGCTTACTGACATATGTATGATTGGGTGAAGCATTATACGAAAGATTTATTGCACTACAAATTTTCTTGACAACAGTGTCTCTTCACTAAGCACTGATGCCTCAGGTTTCAGCGGTGCACGTCTGCTCAAATCCCATACCATACATCCAACAACAGTATGTAAAAAAAACACTGAAAGGCAGTAAAAAATAAAAGAGAATTAGTTAATCCTTGGAGTGTGTGTGTGTGTGTGTATGTCATGCCAAATAGGTAAAACTTGTGATTTGGGCTTAAATAAGGCAAGCGAAAATTTGTGTATGCAATAATTTCGCAAAAATCATTCTTAACCTAACGAAAAAATATATTTCATTGTGCTTGTTTATTATTAAATTATTGTAAACTTATCTAAAATATATTTAGTTGGATTAGGCTAAATTAAATTGCACTTTTTATAATAATGTTACGTAAGTTTTCTAAGGTTCTTTTGGTGCAAAATTATTAATTTTTACATTAACTTAAATGAAAAACAATATATATCTTTAAACGTATAAGAGAAAATTTTAGAAAGGACTTAATTTTAAACGAGTTCTTGTTCCCTATTCGGCAGCCCCCCCCCCCCCCACACACACACACATACATATCAGTAGACGTGATGATGGAATATGTGACAACAATTTGCAAGGAAGCTGAGGAGAGGTTTATACCCAATGGTAACAGAAGAAGCGAAAAGACAGGATGAGCCCATGGTTCACCCAAAGGTGCAGGGAAGCCAAAACCAAGTGTACAAGGGAATGGAAAAGGTACAGAAGGCAAAGAACCCGGAGAATAAGGAGAGCAGTCGTAGAGACAGAAATGAATATGTACAGATCAGAAGAGAGGCCCAAAGACAGTACGAGAATGACATAGCAGCGAAAGCCAAATCTGACCCAAAGCTGCTGTACAGCCACATCAGGAGGAGAACAACAGTCAAGGACCAGGTGATCAGGCTGAGGAAGGTAGGAGGGGAGGTCACAAGAAATGACCGTGAAGTGTGTGAGGAGCTCAACATGAGATTCAAAGAGGTGTTCACAGAGGAGATAGAAGGGCCTCCAGAAAGGAGGAGAGGTAGGGTACACCATCAGGTGCTGGACACAATACACACAACTGAGGAGGAAGTGAAGAGGCTACTAAGCGAGCTAGATACCTCAAAGGCGATGGGGCCGGATAACATCTCTCCAGGGTCCTGAGAGGGAGCAGAGGAGCTATGTGTACCCCTAACAACGATCTTCAACACATCTATCGAAACAGGGCAACTACCTGAGGTATGGAAGACAGCAAATGTAGTTCCAATTTTTAAAAAAGGAGACAGGAACGTAGCACTAAACTACAGACCAGTGTCACTGACATGTATAGCATGCAAGGTCATGGAGAAGATAGTCAGGAGAAGAGTGGTGGAGCACCTAGAAAGGAATGAGCTTATCAACGACGGCCAACACGGTTTCAGGGATGGGAAATCCTGTGTCACAAACCTACTGGAGTTCTACGACAATAAGACAAGAGAGAGAGGGGTGGGTAGATTGCATATTCTTGGACTGTAAGAAGGCGTTTGACACAGTTCCACACAAAAGATTAGTGCAAAAGTTGGAGGACCAGGCAGGGGTAACAGGGAAGGCACTACAATGGATCAGGGAATACCTGTCTGTCAGAAAGACAGCAGCGAGTCATGGTATGTGGTGAGGTGTCAGAGTGGGCGCCGGTGACGAGCGGGGTTCCACAGGGGTCAGTCCTGGGACCAGTGCTGTTTCTGGTATTTGTGAACGACATGACAGAAGGAATAGACTCCGAAGTGTCCCTGTTTGCAGATGATGTGAAGTTGATGAGAAGAATTCAGTTGGACGAGGACCAGGCGGAACTACAAAGGGATCTGGACAGGCTGCAAGCCTGGTCCAGCAATTGGCTCCTGGAGTTCAACCCCACCAAGTGCAAAGTCATGAAGATTGGGGAAGGGCAAAGAAGACCGCAGACGGAGTACAGCCTAGGGGGCAAGAGACTGCAAACCTCAATCAAGGAAAAAGACCTTGGGGTGAGTATAACACCAGGAACATCTCCTGAGGCGCACATCAACCAAATAACTGCTGCAGCATATGGGCGCCTAGCAAACCTAAGAACAGCATTCCGACATCTTAATAAAGAATCGTTCAGGACCCTGTACACTGTGTACGTTAGGCCCATACTGGAGTATGCAGCACCAGTTTGGAACCCACACCTAGCCAAACACGTGAAGAAGCTCGAGAAAGTGCAAATGTTAAGGTTTGCAACAAGACTAGTCCCGGAGCTAAGGGGTATGTCCTATGAGGAGAGGTTAAGGGAAATCGACCTGACGACACTGGAGGACAGGAGAGATAGGGGGGACATGATAACAACATATAAGATACTGAGAGGAATTGACAAAGTGGACAGAGACAGAATGTTCCAGAGATGGGACACAGCAACAAGGGGACACAGTTGGAAGTTGAAGACTCAGATAAATCACAGATGTTGGGAAGTATTTCTTCAGTCACAGAGTGGTCGGGAAGTGGAATAGTTTAGGAAGGGGATGTAGTGGAGGCAGGCTGAATACATAGCTTTAAGAAGAGGTATGATAAGCTCATGGTGCAGGAGAGTGACCCAGTAGCAGCCAGTGAAGAGGCGGGGCCAGGAGCTATGACTCGACCCTGCAACCACAACTAGGTGAGTACAACTAGGTGAGCGCACCACACACACACACACACACACACACACACACACACACACACAACACATACATATATAAAATAATAATAATAATGATGCACCCACAAACAAGTGGTTTTAAGCAAAGTGCTTAACTGAACCTTTGAATGCACACCAATAAACTAAGATAAAAACAGATATAAAATGCAAGAATCTATACACAAATCTAGGCATCTGTTTATTCATTACCTTTGTTAGATATTCCTCAGTATGCAAATACCTTTTGCAACACTTTTAATTACTTCCAGCAGGTAATGGAGCTTTCTTACATTAGCATTTGGCCCATGGTATTATTTCCAGAAGGACTTTGTAACACATTTGCATAGGAAGTGTTTCTAGGTTACAACCCATAAGTCTTCTAACAAATACAGTAGGTTACTTAAGTCCTTTTTTTGTTAGGTGAGCAAGGTTGTTAGGAAAACTTATCTATACATTTCGTCGACCTAAAGATCAAACACGGGATAAAATACTTGGATCAGAGAACTTGTGTGTTCCAACATATCTACGGAAAATACAGTGGACCCCGGTTAACGGCCATAATTCGTTCCAGAATGCTGTTGAGTGCCGTTACCGAATGAATTTGTTCCCATAAGAAATAATGTAAATTAGATTAGTCCTTTTAGACCCCAAAAATACACTTACACAAGCACTTACAAAAATACACTTACATAATTGTTCGAGTTTGGAACAGTACGTAAACCGGGGTCCACTGTATATAGACGGAATAATCTATAGACATTTGTGAGAAGAGGCTGTGCAGATTGCCTACGTCAAGTACAGTGAAGTGCAGTACTACGGTAGATGTCTTTGAGATATAAATCACTAAATGAAAGCTTAATTAAAATTTAATTAGAAATAAACAATTTTCCCATCTAATGGGCATATCGCTTAGCTAGAATAGTGAACTCGGAGTTCACATAACAGTATTGCTGAATAGTAAGGCCCTGGACAGATATAACAGTGGTCTATGACGTACCAAAACGATACTTATGACCCAAATTTATTACCAGCACGGTTTATCCACATATTCATCTTTGAGTGGCTACATTAGTACATACTACTGTAGCTGAAGTTTAGTAACAAAACTGCCTCACTGCTGTGACAGGCTTTGTTAGCCAATGGCGTGGCTTTTAAAATTCCTAGAATAGGTCCAGAAAACTGAGAGACCACAAACAATGCTTGGGTATTGTTACTGTTATTACTAGAGTTTTATATTCACTAGCATTTGCCATGCTGAGAAGTATGGTAAGTTAATCATATATACAGTACATTTCTTAGTATCTGAAATAAACAATTTATTATAAGAGTGTATTAGCACTTTCTTTTTGAAGTGTTTTAGACCTATATAGTATTTGGGCGATATGCTTATATATACTATATATATATAGTTAGTCTTCGACATATGGGAACTTGATTATTAATGATTTTTCAACATTATACAATAATGTTTTAGTACTGATGACCACATACATTACATGATGCAGGAATTAGGATGATAATCTTCATACTCTAATATTTGCTGAACAGTAGCAAGATAATTCTGCATTAAAAATCAAGGAAGTCTTTTATATTGAGTGATTTTTAAAATCCCTTACATTCTCCATTTCCTGCATCTGTTTTATTCCTTTTACATTTTTCTTGTAAGCACCTGTCACTTTTGACCAGTTTTTCACTATAACACGAGTGACGCAAAGACCAACTTTCATCCCTTCCAAGGTTTTGTATTCCCAATGACTATTAGACATTTGTTTAAGAATTAGAAGGATTTGATAGCCCCTTTATGAATAATTACAAAAATATAAGTTAATGAAGACTTTCAAGGGATTATAGAGTAGTGGGATTAAAAACCGCCCATGCCTATGTCCTCCTTGCTAACAGGTCCGCAACATGGGCGCGGGCGGGTCTCCTCCCCCGGCTCACCTGCAGCAGGGCTCCACAAAACTGTGGGCCTCTACCCTTGCCACAAGCAAAAGGGGGAACCAGGTAACCAACAGTAGGCAAAAATTGCCTCAGTAGATACTTAGTAGTTCTTAGCCCCCCCCGAAAAGTCAACAGTGGTCAAAGGATCCGATAAAAAAGTCCAAAAAAGCAAAAACATGAGATGATAGCGAACGGAAGGTTTGCATGTGTTTCTTCTTTCTGGTGTTTAGTTCTG
>WNWK01015780.1:0-46748 GCA_009830355.1 Cherax destructor | reverse complement strand
CCTCCAAAACAGTCACAAAACTCCCTTTCTACTGAAGCTAGGTTCAGCATAAACAATCCCAAACTGTGGCGGTGCACAGATGCCTTATCGAATTAGGTCCGGAGCTATAGCTTGAGACCTGAGTTTTATCAGTGTCAATGTGACACACAACCCAGAACAACGTCGAAAATCACTGTCTAGTCTATTCTCTGTGAACAGAGTTCTGAGAAGTATGATTCGCCTCACCAACGAATGCATACTCTACCTAACAGAGTCTAATGTCGAGAAAACAAGTAGAAAATAGGAGTGAGGTGTTGACTCGACGAGGGTCAGCAGGCCAGAGAGAGAGAGGGAAGAGGAACAACCACCCAGCTCAGGTGTGTTCAGCGACTGACTCCTCCCAGCAACTAGACGCCGGCAGCATAACAGTAGTTTGCCAACTCCAAGGCAGTTACAACACAATATAAAATATCCCATCCTACCTAATAAATATAGCTAAGACAAATAAGTCAAATAATAGTCTAATAATAATATAAAGCAAGATATTGACGATTTAGCTATTATAGAGAATATCAGCAATATAAAATTATAGAAAATGGAAATATACAAGATATACATTGAGGCCCAATTCTGGGGGCGCAATATACCACAGATAAGACCAGTACTACCACAGTCAAGGCCAATACTACCACAGTCAAAACCAGTACTACCAGTCTAGACCAATGCTACCAGTCAAGACCAGTACTACCACAGTCAAGACCAGTACTACCACAATCAAGACTAGTACTACCAGTCAAGACCAGTACTACAACAGTCAAGACCAGTACTACCACAGTCATGACCAGTACTACCAAAGTCATGATCAGTACTACCACAATCAAGATCAGTACTACCACAATCAAGATCAGTACTACCAGTCAAAATCAGTACAACCACAGTCAAGATCAGTACTACCAGTCAATATCAGTACAACCACAGTCAAGACCAATACTACCACATTCAAGATCAGTACTACCACAGTCAAGACCAGTACTACCACAGTCAAGACCAGTACTACCCCAGTTAAGACCAGTACTACCACAGTCAAGACCAGTACTACCACAGTCAAGACCAGTACTACCACAGTCAAGACCAGTACTACCACAGTCAAGACCAGTACTACCACAGTCAAGACTAGTACTACCACAGTCAAGACTAGTACTACCATGTCAAGACCAGTACTACCAAAGTCAAGACCAGTACTACCACAGTCAAGACCAGTACTACCACAATCAAGACCAGTACTACCACAGACAAGAGAAGTACTACCACAGTCAAGACTAGTACTACCAGTCAAGACCAGTACTACCACAGTCAAGACCAGTACTACCAAAGTCATGATCAGTACTACCACAATCAAGACCAGTACTCCCACAGACAAGACCAGTACTACCACAGTCAAGACTAGTACTACCATGTCAAAACCAGTACTACCACAGTCAAGACCAGTACTACCACAGTTAAGACCAGTACTGCCACAATCAAGACCAGTACTACCACAGTCAAGACCAGTACTACCACAGTCAAGACTAGTACTACCAGTCAAGACCAGTACTACAACAGTCAAGACCAGTACTACCACAGTCAAGACCAGTACTACCAAAGTCATGATCAGTACTACCACAATCAAGCTCAGTACTACCATAGTCAAGATCAGTACTACCAGTCAAGATCAGTACTACCACAGTCAAGATCAGTACTACCAGTCAATATCAGTACTACTACAGACAAGACCAGTACAACCACAGTCAAGACCAGTACTACCACAGTCAAGACTAGTACTTCCACAGTCAAGACCAGTACTACCACAGTCAAGATCAGTACTACCACAGTCAAGGCCAGTACTACCACAGTCAAGATCAGTACTACCACAGTCTTGACCAGTACTACCACAGTCAAGACCAGTACTACAACAGTTAAGACCAGTACTACCACAGTCAAGACCAATACTACCACAGTCAAGACCAGTACTACCACAGTCAAGACCAGTACTACCACAGTCAAGACTAGTACTTCCACAGTCAAGACCAGTACTACCACAGTTAAGACCAGTACTACCACAGTCAAGACCAGTACTACCACAGTCAAGACCAGTACTACCACAGTTAAGACCAGTACTACCACAGTCAAGACCATTACAACCACAGTCAAGACCAGTACTACCACAGTCAAGACTAGTATTACCAGTCAAGACCAGTACTACAACAGTCAAGACCAGTACTACCACAGTCAAGACCAGTACTACCAAAGTCATGATCAGTACTACCACAATCAAGATCAGTACTACCACAGTCAAGACCAGTACTACCAAAGTCATGATCAGTACTACCACAATCAAGATCAGTACTTCCATAGTCAAGATCAGTACTACCAGTCAAGATCAGTACTACCACAGACAAGACCAGTGCAACCACAGTCAAGACCAATACTACCACATTCAAGATCAGTACTACCACAGTCAAGACCAGTACTACCACAGTCAAGACCAGTACTACCCCAGTTAAGACCAGTACTACCACAGTCAAGAATAGTACTACCACAGTCAAGACCAGTACTACCACAGTCAAGACCAGTACTACCACAGTCAAGACCAGTACTACCACAGTCAAGACTAGTACTACCATGTCAAGACCAGTACTACCAAAGTCAAGACCAGTACTACCACAGTCAAGACCAGTACTACCACAATCAAGACCAGTAATACCACAAACAAGACCAGTACTACCACAGTCAAGACTAGTACTACCAGTCAAGACCAGTACTACCACAGTCAAGACCAGTACTACCAAAGTCATGATCAGTACTACCACAATCAAGACCAGTACTACCACAGACAAGACCAGTACTACCACAGTTAAGACTAGTACTACCATGTCAAGACCAGTACTACCACAGTCAAGACCAGTACTACCACAGTTAAGACCAGTACTGCCACAATCAAGACCAGTACTACCACAGTCAAGACCAGTACTACCACAGTCAAGACTAGTACTACCAGTCAAGACCAGTACTACAACAGTCAAGACCAGTACTACCATAGTCAAGATCAGTACTACCAGTCAAGATCAGTACTACCACAGTCAAGATCAGTACTACCACAGTCAATATCAGTACTACTACAGACAAGACCAGTACAACCACAGTCAAGACCAATACTACCACAGTCAAGATCAGTACTACCACAGTCTTGACCAGTACTACCACAGTCAAGACCAGTACAACCACAGTCAAGACCAATACTACCACAGTCAAGATCAGTACTACCACAGTCTTGACCAGTACTACCACAGTCAAGACCAGTACTACCACAGTTAAGACCAGTACTACCACAGTCAAGACCAATACTACCACAGTCAAGACCAGTACTACCACAGTCAAGACCAGTACTACCACAGTCAAGACTAGTACTTCCACAGTCAAGACCAGTACTACCACAGTTAAGACCAGTACTACCACAGTCAAGACCAGTACTACCACAGTCAAGACCAGTACTACCACAGTTAAGACCAGTACTACCACAGTCAAGACCAGTACAACCACAGTCAAGACCAGTACTACCAAAGTCATGATTAGTACTACCACAATCAAGATCAGTACTACCACAGTCAAGACTAGTACTACCAGTCAAGACCAGTACTACAACAGTCAAGACCAGTACTACCACAGTCAAGACCAGTACTACCAAAGTCATGATCAGTACTACCACAATCAAGATCAGTACTACCACAGTCAAGACCAGTACTACCAAAGTCATGATTAGTACTACCACAATCAAGATCAGTACTACCATAGTCAAGATCAGTACTACCAGTCAAGATCAGTACTACCACAGTCAAGATCAGTACTACCACAGTCAAGACCAATACTACCAAAGTCAAGGTCAATACTACCACAGTCTTGACCAGTACTACCACAGTCAAGACCAGTACTACCACAGTCACGACTAGTACTACCACAGTCAAGACTAGTACTTCCAGTCAAGACCAGTACTACCACATTCAAGACCAGTACTACCACAGTTAAGACCAGTACTACCACAGTCAAGACCAGTACTACCACAGTCAAGACCAGTACTACCACAGTCAAGATCAGTACTACCACAGTCAAGACCAGTACTACCACAGTCAAGACCTGTACTACCACAGTCAAGACCAGTACTACCACAGTCAAGATCAGTACTACCACAGTCAAGACCAGTACTACCACAGTCAAGATCAGTACTACCACAGTCAAGACTAGTACTACCACAGTCAAGACCAGTACTACCACAGTCAAGACCAGTACTACCACAGTCAAGACCAGTACTACCACAGTCAAGACCAGTACTACCACAGTCAAGACCAGTACTACCACAGTCAAGACCAGTACTACCACAGTCAAGACCAGTACTACCACAGTCAAGACCAGTACTACCACAGTCAAGACCAGTACTACCACAGTTTAGACCAGTACTACCACAGTCAAGACCTGTACTACTGCTAGTGTACCTACCTACACAAATTGAATTTGTACGCTCCTTATAATTTTAATTATATTGACCTACAATAGTGTGCCTATTAACTAGTGAAGTGATGAAATAAGACATTTATTTGGAAAACTGATGTTCATTAGAAAAATACAAGGCAATGATAAGACAGATAATTTTTTAATAATATATATGACTACCCTTTGCTTTTTTATATAAGCATTGCTACTCGATTTGCCATATAATCGACCAATGTTGAACACATTTTGGCAAGTTCTTCGTCGTGGTACCAAGTCTTAATTAATAACAGCTGTAATTAGCTTGTCCAAAGTTGAATAGTCCTGTTTCGCGATCCTGCGTTTGGTTATTGCCAATAGATTCTTTCTCAATTGAGATGAGGTCAGGAGAGTTTCCAGGCCAATTTGTAACGCATAGCTCACTCTCTTCGAAGAATGTCAGCATTTTTCTGGAAGTATAGCATGGAGCAAGAACCTGCTGGAACATGACTCCTCCCATGCCCACACTACTCAAACACACACACACTAAGCGGGACCTAAAATTATTTATTAATATTTAGGAAAACCAGTAACTCTGGTAAAACTGCATTCGTGGACTGTATAAATTGTTTGTGACTTGAATGAATACGTGTTAGGGTCTATTAACTTGATATTAACACTATAACAACATATGGAAGCAGTTGAGTGACCAAGATTGCCATGTATTTGTCACTGTTCATCGTTCCCCCAACAATAACAAGAACCCCAGGGGCTTCTTAGGTGGGTGTTGAGCTGTATGACCCTTGTAGGTTTAGCGCTTCTTTTTTATAATAATAATAATAATAATCATTAGGTGGGTGTTTTGGTGCTTCTTGAATGTGTCCATTCCGATGAGGTTCGCCCTTGCTCCGTCACACTACCACTGTTCTATACCAGTGAACCTTCCATCAACACTCAGGGAGAACACTACATATAAATAACTCAGATTGTAGCTTACTGAAGTTGATGTATCCTGGAGACTTGTGGGACTTAAGGGACAATGGTGTTTCAAACAATGTCCCTCCTTCAATGCCCACCGTCTCAGCTCCTCAACTAGCTCCGGGACTCTGGATTAGGAACATATGGTTCCTGTATATTTATTATTAAAAAATTACGTCAGTAAAAACTGACTATTTAGTGAACTGTACAATTAAGAAGAATTTAAGTGGACTGGACTTATTGAAGTATTTTGTTTTGTCTAATAGGTTACAATTATTAATCACATTATTTCATATTAGGAACATATATTATTATACTTACTAATCTGTTACATTGGTATTATGTCCCTCTACATTACACAAGCAGACTGTATAGAAAATTAACCAATATCTATCAACGTTACCTGTTGTGTGTGGTGAGAAATTTTATTCACGAGCTTCACTATTATTTGCATACATATAATTTGGGTAAGATACAACTAAGACAATTATTACTCACCAATTTTTGTTACACCTCTGAGTCAAGTGTGACTTAAATCACAATAGGTCGCAGGAAAGTGACTCCTCCGATGCCCACACTACTCAACCACACACACTACTCAACCACACACACTACTCAACCACACACACTACTCAACCACACACTAAGCGGGACCTATTATTATTTATTAATATTTAGGAAAACCATTAACTCTGGTAAAACTGCATTCGTGGACTGTATAAATTGTTTATGACTTGAATGAATAAGTGTTAGGGTCTATTACACTTGATATTAACACTATAACAACATATGGTGAACACATTAAATAAATTTTTAATATTAACACTTACCATTTGGACCACAAGTGGAACACACCCTAACGCTACCTAGGCAGCTAGAAATTACGACGGCCAACGTAAAACTACTGTACTAAATAGGTGAGCGTTAGTTATCCAAGGCGTGTAGCAGGGAAGCCACTAGCGTCCTCCAATATTTTCCAATCGTACCACTCTATTATAGTGGTTTTACACAAATTGTCTTCCATTATTTAATTGCCGTCTGAGGCCACTCCATTCAAATTTTGCCCTGATGACGTCCGATTCCACTCGACAATTATAGTGACAAATTACATTGTGACCAGATCTACCTGGAGTCATTACCTTTGTAACTTGCTGAGCTATCAAAACTTTGGGGCCCAGTCCCTGGACCCATTATATACCTCTGTAATCTTTTGACTACCGCCCACAGGATGGGTATGGGGTGTATAATAAAGATATTGAACTAACAATTATTGTGACCAGTCTTCCCCTATTTTTTCATTATGGCATCCTCCCCTCCTCCTCTCTGCGGCTGCTGGTTCTCTTTTCAATTGAAAATTAAATTTAGATCACTAGCAACACATTTTACACATTTACATTATTGAAATTTATACATTATAAATTTAGGAAAATTATGTAAAATTTTCCACACGTGGTTTAATACACACTTGGTGGCGAACATTAATTATTGAAGAGTGTACGTAGTGTCCATTTTTGTTTCCACGTCACGTTTTTCTTTCATACCATCACGAATTCTTTGATATCTTTATCTATGTGTACTCTTCCAGATGTATTTCTTCACTTATCTTGTAGTACAGATTTCGCAGATATTTCTATGGGTCACTATTAGTTAGAGAAACTTTCACAAACTCGCCAGTCCCTCTTCATCTCGTATCTCCATATTTGTTTCTTTTTCTCCTATCTTGTACACATATTTTTATTCAAATTTACTGATATTTCTGGGTGTGTAATACATTTTCCTTCTCAGAAAAATAATTCCTTAAATATTACAATAATTCCACTTAATTAACTTATCACCTTTTAAAATCACAGTAACACTACACATCTGCATTATTATACAAACATTATTATCCCTACCAATTATTACAAATAAATCATAGGAAAATTATCAAAATTTCCACAGTACCAGTGTACTTCAAAATGCACCTCTTCTGAGGTGCCAAGGCATGATAGTGGCTCTCTTTGCACTACAAATCATTGTAAACCCTCACTGTTAACTACGAATGACTCTTCTGAAAAGAAAAGAACTCAAACTACATTAATTAAGCCGGAGACGAAAACATATGAGATAATCACAAAATTTACTGTATCACTTTGTATTCATTCTGATCCAAACCTTGTTGTTTGTATTGCAATGCTAGACACAAAAACATCGGAAACTCAAAATTTAGAATACTTAATGGTAAATAACTTTTGTCATTCTTAAATAGCCATGATGATATGACATATTTTTTCTATAATATACATGATCCATATGCTCCTAATCCAGGGTCCCGGAACTAGTTGGGAAGCTGAGACGGCGGGCATTGAAGCAGAGACATTGTTTGAAACCCCTGTGTCCCTTCAGTCACACAAGTCTCCAGGATACATCTTGAAACCATATATTTCTATACATGGAGGGTGTTCCGGGGGTCAACGACCAATCCTCGCGGTGGATCAGGGCCTGATCACTCAGGCTGTTACTGCTGGCCACACATAACCCAACGTACGAACCACAGCTAGGCTGGTTAGGTACTGACTTTAGATGTCTGTCCAGCACACTTTTGAAGGCAGCCAGGGGTCTATTAGTATTCTTATATATTGTGGAAGGCAGTTGAACAGTCTTTGGCACCTAATACACAATTATTGTATTATCTCTTAGTGTACTCATGACACCCCTGCTGTTCCTTGGAGGATTGTTTCATCGTCTGGCGAGTCTTGATGGCTTTAATACATATTACCATTGCCATCTGTGAGTCTTCCATTGTAACAGATGTATCATCAGATCATTTTCCAAGATTATCCACTCTCGATATTGTTAATACGGTACTGGCCTCCACGTTGGCATGTTCAAACAAAAACTCAGAAATGTTCAAAAAAATTTAGCCACAGTGGTATATTACAAACCACTCTGGAAAAATACCCTGACTTTGTCCACTGTACAAAAGGCATAACTACTTAAACTTGCTTTTATTATTATTATTATTATTATTATTATTATTATTATTATTATTATTATTATTATTATTATTATTATTATAACAAGCATAACGAGATAAAAACAAACAAAAGGTAACTTTTTTTTTTTGTAATTTTTCCTGTAACTTAATTCATTTCTGCATAAATAACTCATTCCCACTGTAACAATGTATAAACAAGTAAATAGTTTATCACCACTGTAACTTGCTTAGCTATTAAAACTCTGCGGCCCAGTACCTGGACCCACAATGTGCCTATTTTATATTTAGTTTACCGCCCACACCGTGGGTATAGCTTGCATAATAAGTATATTAATTTAACTGTTCCCCTGATCAGTATGACAACTTTGTCGGTCATTTTACATTTTGGTATAATTCTCATTAACATTCCTTTGTGGTCAGTGGTCACGAGAGGTCACAGGTCCTGAGCTGCTTTGGGGATTAGTGAGGAGGGTTTCAAAGCCATGCCTTGCTTCTGCAGTGTTTTAAAATATGAGGTTGGAGTGTTGAAGGAGGAGGTCCTGCTTTCCCAAGAGGAAATTACTAGGCTGAAGGTTCACCTCGATGGGTTTGGGAGTGAGTGTGAGGTGGCTGGAGTGGTTGAGGGGAATGAGGCTACCAGCAGTGAGGTGCAGTTTGTCACTCGCTGCGAGGAGGCTGAAGGTGGGTGGAGGACGAAAAGGCTACCAGCAGTGAGGAGCAGTCCAGCACCTGCTACACGTGGCGAGTGGTTCCCAGTAATGGGAGGAGCATCAAAATAAGGAAAGTTAAGAGAGAAAATTTGAAGGTTGGAAATCGCTTCTCTGTTCTTCAGGATGAGTGTACATCAGTGGTCAGTGAAGGTAAAGGTACTACTTCCCCTGCTAATAGATGTAAGCGAATTCTTGTGGTTGGTGACACAGGTAAGATATATGAACCGTGCTTTCTGTAATAGGAATAAGAAGGTGAGAGAGAGAGTGTGCTTCCCTGGAGCTGGTGTTGGCGACATAGTCAACAGGTTGGATAATATCATGTCAGGTAATGGGAACATGCCCATTATCTGTCTCAGTGGTGGTGGAAATGATATCGGGAAGAGTAGGAGAGAAGAGCTGTTAGATAAGTACAGGACAGCTATAGATTTTAATTAGGTCTAAGGGAGGGGGTCCCAATCATATGTAGCATCTTGCCTAGAAGGGGAGTGGGCAATGAATGGATGTCTAGGGCAATTGGTGTAAATTGCTGGCTAGACAGAAACTGCAAGGAACTTGCAATCCCATTCACTGACAACTGGGACAACTTTTATAGCAAACATGATATGAATGCAAGGGATGGGGCACATCTCTCTGGGGCAGGGGTGGTAGCATTTGCCAACTCGATCGAGAGGGCCATTGCTGACATGTCTAGGAGTTTAAACTGATAGAAGATAGAGGTATGGGTGTGTGTGGGAAACAGTCAGGTTGCAACACTAGGATTGAAAACAGTAAATGTTTAAAAGACATTATTCATCATAAAGTTACAAATAAATACAATGGATCAGGTCAGCAAACAAAGGGAGACAGCAGAGGGAAACAAGGGACTAGCTCCCTTAAGGTTTACTATACTAATAGCAGGAGTGTAAGAAATAAGATAGATGAGCTAACATTAATTGCAAGTGCAGGAAGCATAGATATTATTACTATAACAGAGACCTGGCTCAATCTGAAAGATAGAGAAATGCCTTCTGAATGTCACATACAAGGATATAAATTATTCCACACTGATAGGGTCAACAGGAAGGATGGTGGAGTAGCGATTTATGTCAGAGACAATTTAAATTGTTGTGTTAGACAAGATACAAAATTAGAAGCGTCAGCCACTGAATCTGGTTGGTTACAACTTCTCGAGGGCCGTGAAAAACTAATCTTGGGTGTGATTTACAGGCCCCCAATCCCTGATAGGGAGTGCAGTAAACTTCTATGGGACGAAATTCATAAGGCATCTTCATACAAAAATGTTATGCTAATGGGAGATTTTAACTTTAGACAAATTGACTGGAGCAATTTGACAGGAAATTTAGAGTCAAGTGACTTTCTTGATACGATTCAGGATTGTTTTTTAAAACAGTTTGTGACAGAACCAACTAGAGGAAATAACCTGCTTGATTTGGTTCTTGCCGACAGGGAATCGCTAATTAATAATCTTGAAGTTAATGATGAGCTTGGGGAAAGTGATCACAAATCACTCAGTTTTAATATATTATGGAATTACCCTAATAATGGCAGTCAAGTCTCCGTCCCTGACTTCCGCTTGGCTGATTACATAGGACTGAGAAATTACCTGGGTGGGCTGAACTGGAATGACCTGACTATGGGTCAGGTAGGTGGTGATAGTTGCCGATATGATGTTTTCCAGAGGATAGTTCTAGCTGCTCAGACAACTTATGTTCCTAATAAGGAAATCAGATCAAACAAAAATGATCCTAAATGGATGAACAATAGATTATAACATCTCATTGGTCAAAAGAGAGGCATATATAGGCAAATCAAAAGAGGAGAAGGGCAGTTAAAAAATCAAAATATTCAGTTAAAGAGATAAATAAAAAAGGGAATAAAAAAAGCAAAAAGAGATTATGAGGTTAAAGTTGCAAGAGAATCGAAGACTAACCCAAAAGAATTCTTTCAGGTGCATAGAAGTAAGATTAGGGACAATATAAGCCCACTCAAAAGTTACTCGAGTCAGTTCACCGACAGTGATAAGGAAATGTGTAAAATGTTTAACACTTCCTCTCAGTTTTTACTCAGGAAGATACTAGCGATATTCCAGAAATAATAAATTATGTAGAACAGGACGATAATAAACTATGCACGATTAGGGTCACAAGTGACATGGTCCTTAGACAATTAGATAAATTAAAACCTAACAAATCCCCAGACCCTGATGAACTGTATGCAAGGGTTCTAAAGGAATGTTAATAGGAGCTTAGCAAACCTTTGGCTAATCTTTTCAACATATCACAACAAACTGGTATAGTGCCAGATAAGTGGAAAATGGCAAATGTGATACCTATTTTCAAAGCAGGTGACAGGTCCTTAGCTTCGAAAAATAGACCAATAAGCCTAACCTCCATAGTGGGAAAATTTATGGAAAAGCATAAATTGATCAACGAATCTCAGCACGGTTTTACAAAAGGGCGTTCCTGACTTACGAATTTATTATTTTTTTTACTAAGGTAACTGAGGAGGTAGATCATGGTAATGAATATGATATTGTGTATATGGGCTTCAGTAAGGCTTTTTATAGAGTCCCACATCAGAGACTATTGAGGAAAATTAAGGCATACGGAATAGGAGAATTTTTTTTTTCCTGGATAGAGGCATGGTTGGCAAATAGAGCTTGCATCAATGGGGAGAAATCAGAGTGGGGAAGTGTCACAAGCGGTGTTCCACGGATCAGTGTTGGGCCCCATGTTGTTCACAATCTACATAAACGACATAGATGAGGGAATAAATAGCGACATAAGCAAGTTTGCCGATGACACCAAAATAGGCCTTCGAATTCATTCTGACGAGGACATTAGAGCACTCCAGGAAGATTTGAATAGGCTGATGCAGTGGTCAGAGAAGTGGCAGATGCAGTTTAATATAGACAAATGCAAAGTTCTGAACATTGGACAGAAAAATAACCATGCTACATATAAACTAACTAATGTAGATCTTAATATTACTGATTTCAAAAAGGATTTGGGAGTTCTGGTTAGCAGTAATCTAAAACCAAGACAGCAGTGCATAAGTGTTCGCAATAAAGCTAACAGAATCCTTGGCTTCATATCAAGAAGTATAAATAATAGAAGTCCTCAGGATGTTCTTCAACTCTATATATCCTTGGTTAGGCCTCATCTAGATTATGCTGCACAGTTTTGGTCACCGTATTACAGAATGGATATAAATGCTCTGGAAAGCATACAAAGAAGGATGACCAAGTTGATCCCATGTATCAGAAATCTTCCGTATGAGGATAGACTGAGGGCCCTGAATCTGCACTCTCTAGAAAGGCGTAGAATTATGGGGGATATGATTGAGGTGTATAAATGAAAAACAGGAATAAATAAAGGGTATGTAAATAGCTTGCTAATAATATTTAACATAGACAGGACTCGCAGCAATGGCTTTAAGTTGGAAAAATTCAGATTCAGGAAGGATATAGGAAAGCACTGGTTTGGTAATAGAGTTGTGGATGAGTGGAACAAACTCCCGAGTACCGTCATAGAAGCTAAGACGTTGTGTAGTTTTAAAAATAGGTTAGATAAATACATGAGTGGATGTGGGTGGGTGTGAGTTGCTCCTTCCTTAAGTGAATGTGACCTGACCTGACGAGGTTAGGGCATTGGCTTAAGCCGGAGGGGGACTTGGACCTGCCTCCCATGGACCAGTAGGCCTGCTACAGGGTTTCTTCTTTCTTATGTTCTTTTATGTATTATTCAGAACTTCCGATGCAGCCACTCAGACCTTATTGTACTCCCATCAACACCACCTTCCCATCAACACCACCTTCCCATCAACACCACTTTCCCATCAACACCTTCCCACCAACACCATTTTCCCATCAACACCCCCTTCCCATCACCACCACCTTCCCATCAACACCCCCTTCCCATCAACACCACCTTCCCATCAACACCACCTTCCCCCCTAACACCACCTTCCCATCAACACCACCTTCCCATCAACACCACCTTCCCACCAACACCACCTTCCCATCAACACCATCTTCCCATCAACACCACCTTCCCATCAACACCACCTTCCCATCAACACCTTACCATCTACACCACCTTCCCATCAACACCACCTTCCCATCAACACCACCTTCCCCCTAACACCACCTTCCCATCAACACCACCTTCCCATCAACACCACCTTCCCATCAACACCACCTTCCCATCAACACCACCTTCCCATCAACACCACCTTCCCATCAACACCACCTTCCCATCAACACCACCTTCCCCTCAACACCACCTTCCCATCAACACCACCTTCCCATCAACACCACCTTCCCATCAACACCTTACCATCAACACCACCTTCCCATCAACACCTTACCATCAACACCACCTTCCCATCAACACCACCTTCCCATCAACACCACCTTCCCACTAAGAGTAACTTCCCGTCAGCACCGCCTGTTGTTGGGTGATAGTCCTAGGACCTAGAAGGTCATCATTTTCTGAGATACTGGTGCCAGGCACCCCGTCTCTCTGGCACCAACAATTATTCTAAGGTCAATGTCACTTCTTCACATTTCTTCCTCATTCTCATGTTTGGTCATAACAACAACTAATCCTCTTGACAATGTCTGAATGATTTAAAGCATTGAGGTGGTACCACGTGACTGGCTGATTAGATATTTGCATTAGGGAGCAGGTGTACAAGCCTACGTACATTATTGGGCCCTGCCCACCTGTAGTGCCCTCGTCCAACTCCTACACCTCACTCTGGCTCTAGAATATAAATATGCATCCTAATGTGTGTGCTTCAGGCTGTAGACCGATCACTTTCTAGCAAGGCTGAGAAACTAAAAACCTCCTCCATTTCTTTCACTGTCTCCAGCATAAATGTCGCGTCTCTACTTTACTGAAGAAGCCTGAGTGTGGCAAACGTTTGCCCGAGTGTGGCAAACGTTCCTCATGAGGGGCTAATTGCTTAATTGTGTTTAATACCTATCGCATAATTTTACCTAACCTAACCTAACCTATCGACTACACGAGGGGTCATTAAGGCTGCATATAACCTGTCCACAAACAGTCAAAAAATGTTTCTTCCTTACAATAAGGATTAAAATATATTTTCAGTGTATATACTCCAAGAAACATACATCTCTGGGTGTGTATACCCTCTGGCTTAAAAGGAAAATAGGCTTAGTTTGTTGGCTGAAACGTTTGAATATTTTTCTCTCCTGCCACGTATATATAGATACATACAAATACATACACACCAGGAGAAGGATCCAGCAGGGCTTTAGAAAAACGCGTTTTAATAACAAAAAGCTGTATTAGGAAAATAATGAGTGGGGTGTTTATTGCAACACTGAGAATGCACAGGCAGGTGGTGGTCATACTTTTGCACAACTCTGCTTAACCTGTGTCTGATGTCACAACTCCAGCCTCAGGAAGACTCAAGAAAATATACTTATAAAGCAAGCTTTAAGTGTGGCGACATTTCACTCTACGTAGAGCGAAACGTCTTCTCAATAAAAGATTCCCTAGCTGTGACTTTTCTTCAATACTGTGTTTGGTAAACAGCTGAGGTGGAAACCTCGCGAAGGTTGTAACAGAATCTTTTCTAACTTGTAGTGGGTTCACCATGTACAGTTGACATTAAATATTAATTAATTTTTTGGTAGGTATTTCTTTCATGTATATGAAAGCCTGGTATAAAGTTTTACACGACAATGACTTTAGTCATGCTAATTTTTACCATAGATGGAAATACAAAAAAAAAAAAAGTGAACTTCGGACATCGTTAAGTCTAACACAGTGACACATTAAGTCTGACACAGTGACACATAAAGTCTGACACAGTGACACATTAAGTCCAACACATTAACATCACGAGATAGGAAGCGGTTATTTGCGTCGATGCTTTTCAGAGAGAGCTGGGATGGCCCGAGTGTGTATACAACAGACCTCTTCACTGGGAAGGCCCCATGTGTATACATGGGGCCTCGTGAGAGGGACTCAGTGTTGTCAACACTGCTTCACACAGTCTGTGTAAGAGACCTTCGAGGTGGATGCCTTCAAGTTAGTCAAGGTTTCTCGAGTCCACGAACACAAGTTACTCTTAAAAGTTAAGATAAGATTTTCTTCGGATTTTTAACCCCGGAGGGTTAGCCACCCAGGATAACCCAAGAAAGTCAGTGCGTCATCTTGGACTATGTGTCGTGCTGTCGACAGGGGTGGAAATAAGACACAATGCGGAGAAAAAAGGGTTTTATTACATTCCGCTTTACTTTATATTTAAATCTTAACATATAGAAACTAATAAAATTTCGTTAACAAAGTGTTTTCTTACTTTATCCTTCCCTTCCTCGGATCCAACATGATTACCTTGAATTCCAAAGACGTTCCCCATTTATTTTACTATTAATTGCAATAACTATGTGTAAGAAAACTAGTTTTGCAGCAATGCTTGATAAGTTGTGTAATGTTGTGTCCTTGTGATGTGCTCGCTGCCTCATCGACGCCTCAGACGATGCTAGTAAAAGAAATTTCTCATTTGACTTAGTTTAATATCTTTATTATGCACCCCATACCCATCCTGTGGGCGGTAGTCAAAAGATTACAGAGGTACATAATGGGTCCAGGGATTGGGCCCCAAAGTTTTGATAGCTGAGCAAGTTACAAAGGTAATGAACTAACAAGTTTCAAAGGTAATGAATCATGTAAATAATTTACTTACTTACGTTTATACATGGTTACAATCATGAACAAATTATAAGGTTAAGGGAAATCGGCATGACGACACTAGAGGACAGGAGGGTTAGGGGAGACATGATAACGACATATAAAATACTGCGAGGAATAGATAAGGTGGACAGAGACAAGATGTTCCAGAGAGGGGACACAGAAACAAGGGGTTACAATTGGAAGTATTTCTGTTAGGAAGTATTTCTTCAGTCATAGAGTTGTCAGGAAGTGGAATAGTCTAGAAAGTGACGTAGTGGAGGCAGGAACCATATATAGTTTTAAGACGAGGTTTAATAAAGCTCATGGAGCAGGGAAAGAGAGGACCTAGTAGCAATCAGTGAAGAGGCGGGGCCAGGAGCTATGAATCGACCCCTACAACCACAAATAGGTGAGTACAAATAGGTGAGTACACACACAGCCCCGGTGGCCTGGTGGCTAAAGCTCTCGCTTCATGCACGGAGGGCCCGGGTTCAATTCCCGGCGGGGCAGAAACATTTCGAAGTATTTCCTTACACACACATACACACACACACACACACACACACACACACATACAACAGGCCTAGTGTCTAATCGACATGTGCCTAAGACAAAAAAATGGTAAATAACACACACACACACACACACACACACACACACACACACACAGATACACACGTACACACACACAGGAGCTATGAATCGACCCCTGCAACCACAACTAGGTGAGTACACACACATACACACACACACACACACACACACGTGGTAATGCTTTATTTACAGGGAGCAAAGTCAGAGTATTTTTCCAGAATGGTTTGTAATATACCAATGTGGATAAAATACTTTGACGTATCTTGAACATTTCTGAGTGAGTTGTCTCTAAATTCATTAATTTTATCGCACTCCAGTACATAATGATGCAGGGTGTGACAATAGTCCATTTGGCAAAGTTTACATTTCGTTTGGTCTACATCTAGTGGTGGTGATTTAACCTTCCAAAGATACTTGTAACCCAGCCGGAGACGGGCGGTGGTGACATCCAAGAGTCTGCTTATTTTGTTGGATGCACCATAGACATGCGGCTCCTCCTGCATGATAGAATGATGATAGATGGACTGACTGGTGTCAATCTCCCTAAGTCTTCAGTCAATAAAATTCAGTTGAAGTTCTTTTCGTATTATTGTTCTCAAACTGCTAACTGACAAGCCAAGATTGTAATCTACCCCCTCTTTGAAAGCAAACAACTTAGCCAATTTATCAGTTCTATCATGCAATCCTACCATACCTGTGTCTGGCTTCTGACACAAGCATGCCACAATTTATACTTAATGAGTTGAGAGCATTTATGGATGACAGAGAATCAGTTACAATTAAAGTGTCATGTAGAGTGATGGCTCTCTTAAAGAAATTGGAGCACGCATCAATAACTGGGCCTCTACCCTTCAGACAGAACTGTTTGCCATACTCCTTGCACTCAAATGCGTCCATATATCATTTGACTTGTGAGTCTTTTGGGTGTTGAAAACCAGGAGCGTTTGTATAGAAACCTGAAAAACCAGGAGCGTCTGTATAGAAACCTGAAAAACCAGGAGCGTCTGTATAGAAACCTGAAAGTACTGAAGTAGTGCATGTCTAGAAGGGGGGCGAATAATGATGGATTTGAAAGATATAGATTAATGAATTATGTACTTCTCAAGGTCGGAGGGAGGCAAAGATGGGAGGCTGGAAAGTTATGAACTTGAGGAAGCCTATAGTGAAGAAAGAACGTAATATAGACGATCAGGGAATAAAATATGTGTGTGTGTGTGGTAAAAGTGTGTGTGTGTGGTAAAAGTGTGTGTGTGTGTGGTAAAAGTGTGTGTGTGTGTGTGTGGTAAAAGTGTGTGTGTGTGTGGTAAAAGTGCGTGTGTGTGTGGTAAAAGTGCGTGTGTATGTGTGTGTATGTGTGTGTGTGTGTTATAACTTCCTGTGAGTATGATGTTGAAATAATTTTTAAATGCTACTGTGGCTGCCCTTTATAATAACGATTAATTTCTTCTTCTTCTTGTTGTTATTGTTGTTGTTGTTGTAGTTCTTCTTTAGATGAGTTCATACATAAGTGGTCAAAGATCGCATAGCAAACAATAAGGTTATCGAAAATTGTATAGTTATATTGTGGTTGAACGTATAGTTACGTGAGTATATGATACAACACAACACTAAGAACGTGTAGTTACGTGAGTGTATGATACAACACAACACTAAGAACGTGTAGTTACGTGAGTGTATGATACAACACAACACTAAGAACGTGTAGTTAAGTGATTGTATGATACAACACAACACTAAGAACGTGTAGTTAATGAGTGTATGATACAACACAACACTAAGAACGTAGTTAAGGATTGTATGATACAACACAACACTAAGAACGTGAGTTAATGAGGTATGATAACACAACACTAAGAACGTGTAGTTAAGTGAGTGTATGATACAACACAACACTAAGAACGTGTAGTTAAGTGATTGTATGATACAACACAACACTAAGAACGTATAGTTAAGTGATTGTATGATACAACACAACAATAAGAACGTGTAGTTAAGTGATTGTATGATACAACACAACACTAAGGTTACAAAAATATTACAATACAAACTTTTATTTCAAAATTACTGTATAAAACATAAAATAATCTGAAAGCTAATAGGATGCACAACATAGGATGCACAACATAGGATGCACAACATAGGATGCACAACATAGGATGCACAACATAGGATGCACAGCATAGGATGCACAACATAGGATGCACAGCATAGGATGCACAACATAGGATGCACAACATAGGATGCACAACATAGGATGCACAACATAGGATGCACAACATAGGATGCACAACATAGGATGCACAACATAGGATGCACAGCATAGGATGCACAACATAGGATGCACAACATAGGATGCACAACATAGGATGCACAACATAGGATGCACAACATAGGATGCACAACATAGGATGCACAACATAGGATGCACAACATAGGATGCACAACATAGGATGCACAACATAGGATGCACAACATAGGATGCACAGCATAGGATGCACAACATAGGATGCACAACATAGGATGCACAGCATAGGATGCACAACATTTCTGGCAAAACTTAGTCTATCCTGCACATAAAATTAACGTTGTTTTATTTTTGATAATTATGGGTCTAATACATAGCTTTAATATGAACTTAAAAATACATGCAAGTTTATTCATAAAATAACGAATGAAAAGAAAAAATATTATTTTATCCTAGCAGGGTGAAAGGTGTTAGTTAATTCAAGAACAATACAAAACAATATGAAGCGGACGTGGATATAAGAAATAAAAACAAACCTAATACCATGTTATCTAAAAGAGGGTAAATACAGTAATACCAAACAGAGCAAAATGAACTGAAGGTCCATAGATTGTAAGATACAAGTAAGTTCAAAATAAAAATCACAGTATGAAGATATAATTGTCAAGTTTGGCAGGCGAGTGATACTAGTTTCTTGAATTAATATAAAATAGGAGATAGTATATGCGTATCTAGTAATAAATAGGAGTTGAAGGCAAGGTGGAATAACAAGAAACAGTGTAAATTAGATGAAAACAGAAGGTTTCAGGATTTGTTTGATTTTGTATATTACAGACGGGATCACATTAAGGTAATGATTAGCTTTTAATAGCAGTTTTGAACTGGTTGGCAGATAGGGAACCTTTGGAATCTGCAGGTAGAGAGTTCCAGATTTTAGGGCCTTTCATACGCAATGAGTTTTTACTCAGGTTGAGTCGGACGCTGGGGACGTCAAAGAGATTTTTGTCTTGTGTTATGCCTATGTGTTCTGTTGCAGCTATAAAACAAGAGTTTCAGACCAGGGTTTATATTGAAATTGATTGTCCTATTTATATAGTATGCACAGTAGTGAGGGTGAATATTATGAATATAGAGTAAGTTTAAAATTGTGAAGAGTGGGGGAGTGTGGTGCCTGGCACCTGACTCTGTGATCATTCATGAAGCCGCTTTTTCGTTGTCCTATTATTGACCTTACCTGGAGTTTACCTGGAGAGGGTTTCTGGGGTCAACGCCCCCGCGGCTTGGTCTGAGACCAGGCCTCATGGTGGATCAGGGTCTGATCAACCAGGCTGTTACTGCTGGCCGCACGCAAACTGACACACGAACCACAGCCCGTTTGGTCAGGTACTGACTTTAGGTGCCTGTCCAGTGCCTTCTTGAAGACAGCCAGGGGACTATTGGTAATCCCCCTTATGTATGCTGGGAGGCAGTTGAACAGTCTTGGGCCCCGACACTTACTGTGTTGTCTCTCAGTGTACTCGTGGCGCCCCTGCTTTTCATCGGGGGAATGTTGCATCTCCTGCCGAGTCTTTTGCTTTCACAGGGAGTGATTTTCGTGTGCAGGTTTGGTACCAATCCCTCCAGGACCTTCCAAGTGTATATTATCATGTATCTCTCTCGCCTGCGTTCCAGGGAATACAGATCAAGGACCTTCAACCATTCCCAGTAATTTAGGTGCCTTATCGTACTTACGTGTGCCGTGAAAGTTCTTTGTACACTCTATAGGTGTGCAATGTCTCCAGCCTTGAAGGGAGCAGTTAGTGTACAGCAGTATTCCAACCTAGAGAGAACAAGCGATTTAAAGAGAATCATCATGGGTTTGGCGTTCCTAGTTTTGAAGGTTCTCATTATCCATCCTATCAGTTTCCTAGCAGATGAGGTACATACATTGTTGTGGTCTTTGAAGGCGAGATACTCTGACATTATCACTCCCAGGTCCTTCACATTTCTTTTTCGCTCTATTGTATGGTTAGAATTTGTCGTATACCCTGATCCATTTTTAATTTCCTCAAGTTTTCCATATCTGAGTAGTTGAAATTTCTCCTCGTTGAACTTCATATTGTTTTGAGCGGCCCATTTGAAGATTTGGTTGATGTTCTCTTGGAGTCTTGCTGTGTCTTCGATGGAGGTCACTGCCATGGCAATCCGGGTGTCATCCGCAAAGGAAGACACGGAGCTATGGCTTACATCGCTGTCTGTCAGAACTGAGGATGAGGAATAGAATGGGAGCGAGTACTGTGCCTTGTGGAACAGAGCTTTTTACCGTGGCTGCCTCAGACTTTACTCTGTTTACTATTACTGTTTGTGTTCTATTTGTCAGGAAGTTATAGATCCATCTACCAACTTTTCCTGTTATTCCTTTATCACGCATTTTGTGCGCTATTACACCATGGTCACACTTGTCGAAAACTTTTGCAAAGTCTGTGTATACTACATCTGTATTTTGTTTATCATCAACAGCATCCAGGACTTTATCATAGTGGTCGAGTAGCTGGGACAGGCAGGAGCGACCTGCTTTAACCCATGTTGCCCTGGGTTGTGTAGTTGATGGGTATCTAGGTGGTTGTCGATCTTGCTTCTTAGAACCCTCTCAAAGATTTTTATGCTATCGGTCTGTAGTTCTTTGCAATTGCTTTACTGCCACCTTTGTGGAGTGGGGCTATGTCTGTTGTTTTTAGTGTGTGTGGGATGACCCATGTGTCCATGCTCCCTTTCCAAGAATGCTGAAGGCACGCGATATGGGCTTCTTGCAATTCTTGATGAACACGGAGTTCCATGAGTCTGGGCCTGGGCCAGAGTGCATGGGCATGTCATTTATTGCCTTTTCAAAGTCTTGTGGAGTTAGGATAATATTCGAGATTTTTGAGATGACCAGATTTTGGGTTTCGTTCATAAAGAATTCATTTGGATTGTCGACCCTTAGTCTGGGCAGCTATTTGCTGTGGTAGATCTCCAGGCACAAATAGCGTATGTGAGGTAAGGATAAATTAGAAAGTCAGTCTAAGCAGTGCGGTTTGTGGTACATAGTAACGTAACTTGGAGAGGATGCCAACTGATTTGGAGACTTTCTTTGATATATACCTGGAGTTTACCTGGAGAGAGTTCCGGGGGTCAACGCCCCCGCGGCCCAGTCTGTGATCAGGTATCATGGTGGATCAGAGCCTGATCAACCGGCTGTTACTGTTGGCCGCACGCAGTCCGACGTACGAACCACAGCCCGGCTGGTCAGGTACCGACTTTAGGGGTAATCCCCCTTATGTACGCTGGGAGGCAGTTGAACAGTCTTGGGCCCCTGACACTTATCGTCTTGTCTCTCAACGTGCTAGTGGCACCCCTGCTTTTCAATTGGGGGATGTTGCATCGTCTGCCGAGTCTTTTGCTTTCGTAGGGAGTGACTCTCGTGTGCAAGTTTGGTACTAATCCCTCTAGGATTTTCCAAGTGTATATAATAATGTATCTCTCCCGCCTGCGTTCTAGGGAGTACAGGTTTAGGAACTTCAAGCGTTCCCAGTAATTGAAGTGGTTTATCGCAGTTATGCGTGCCGTGAAGGTTCTCTGCACATTTTCTAGTTCAGCAATTTCACCTGCCTTGAAAGGAGCAGTTAGTGCAGCAATATTCCAGCCTAGATAGAACAAGCGACCTGAAAAGTGTCATCATGGGCTTGGCATCCCTGGTTTTGAAGGTTCTCATTATCCATCCTGTCATTTTTCTAGCAGATGCGATTGCTACAGTGTTATGGTTCTTGAAAGTGAGTTCTTCTGACATGACCACTCCCAGGTCTTTGACATTAGTTTTTCGCTCTATTGTGTGGGTGGAATTTGTTTCATACTCCGATGAAATTTTAATTTCCTCACGTTTTCCATATCGGAGTAATTGAAATTTCTCATCATTGAACTTCATATTGTTTTCTGCAGCCCATTTAAAGATTTGGTTGATGTCTGCTTGGAGTCTTGCAGTGTCTTCAATGGTGGACACTGTGTTGAATTTCAAGTTACTGTCGAGGTACAGACCTAAGAATTTTCCCTCATTATATTTAGTTGAACATTTGCAGCTCTATTCTCAAACATCATGTAGAAGGTCTTGTCAATATTAAGAGTGAGCTTACTCGTAGTCATCTAGGTTGACAGACTAATGAGCTCCTAATTAACTATTATTGAGAGTATTGGATTTGAGTGGGAAATGACAAAAGCTGTATCATCTGCAAACAACAGGTTTAAGTAATCGAGATGCATTTGGAATATCATTATGTATGAGGATAAGCAGAGGGCCGAGAATATGCCTTGGGGCATCCCTATGTCGAAAGGTCGAATTGACGAGACATATTGGTGTCTGATATTAAGGTAGGACTCAAAATATGCTATAGCATGACCTTTGATACCATAATGTTTTGGTTTAAAATGTAGGATGTTGTAGTCTACCGTATCAAAGGCTTTCCTAAGGTCTATTAAAAGGCCCAGTGGATATTCGATATTCCTAAAAGTTGCATAAAGTAAGTCTAGCTTGTATAGTTACGTGGGTATATGATGCAACACAATTCTAAGGGCGAATAGTTACGAGACTGAATGATCCAGCATGTATCAGTAATGTATATAAGGACATATTAAAGTATAACTGGTGCTTTGTATTAATGTATTCTCGCTTGGGTGATCTTGTGTGAACAGGGGAGCAATATTATACGGCACCTGGGAAATGATCCAAGGAAGCGGAGAGTAACTCACAGTTCCTGGATCAAGAGCAACCCCGCCTGCATCAAAGAAAACGAAAGAGGAGAGAAAACAAAACGTCTTTGTGGTTAAGTTGTTAAGCGATCCTTCAGAGCGCCTGAGATGCTCTTCAGTCTTCTTGTTTATGAGTCAATGTTCATTTGCTTGTTCTTAAAACAGTGTCACTAAACACTGGTTATTTCTTTTTGTAATCTTATTGTTGACGAAAGGAAGACATAGATGGGTGATTTAATATGAGTTGTCTTTGTAACTTGTTCATAATTGTGACCCAGTCCCTAGACCCATTATGTTCCTCTGTAATCTTTTCATTACCGCCCACAGGATGGGTATGGGGCGCATAATAAAGATATTAAACTAACTGAGTTAATGTGAGTTAGGAAATAGTTCGCTGTGGCTAGATAAATGGTGGCAACAAGTGATATTTACTGGTATGTGAGGCAAAAACTAACATGGGGATCCCGTGTCTTGCTGCTCTGACGAGGCCAGACTGGGACTTTCCTGAGTTACCAAGGGCCTCTCTCAACCCCCTCCCCCCATCACACACTACAAGCACATTATCCCCACACACGCTCTACACACGCTGCTCTACACACGCTGCTCTACACACACTGCTCTACACACACTGCTCTATACACACTGCTCTACACATAATGCTCTACACACACTGCACGCCCCGATGGCATGGTGGCTAGCGCTCTTGCTTCACGCACGGAGGGCCCGGGTTCAATTCCCGGCGGGGCCGAAACATTTCGAAGTGTTTCGTACACACACACACACACACACATATATACAACAGGCCTAGTGTCTAATCGACATGTGCCTAGGACAAAATGGTAACTACACACTGCTCTACACACGGGGAATTGACAAGGTAGACAGTGACAGGATGTTCCAGAGAGGGAACACAGAAACAAGGGGACACAACTGGAAGCTGAAGACTCAGATGAGTCAAAGGGATGTTAGGAAGCATTTCTTCAGCCACAGAGTAGTCAGGAAGTGGAATAGTCTAGAGAAAGATATAGTGGAGGCAGGAACCATACATAGTTTTAAGACAAGGTATGATAAAGCTCATGGAGCAGGGAGAGCAGAGACCCAGTAGCGGACAGCGAAGAGGCGGGGCCAGGAGCTGAGTCTCGACCCCTGCAACCACAATTAGGTGAGTACAATTAGGTGAGTACACTCTTCTCTACACACACTGCTCTACACACGCTGCTCTACACACACTGCTCTTCACACACTGCTCTACACACGCTGCTATACACACACTGCTCTACACACACTGCTCTACACACACTGCTCTACACACACTGCTCTACACACGCTGCTCTACACACACTGCTCTACACACGCTGCTTTACAAACGCTGCTCTACACACACTGCTCTACTCACGCTGCTCTACACACGATGCTCTACACACGCTGCTCTACACACGCTGCTCTATACACACTACTCTATACACACTTCTCTACACACACTGAGAGAGGGAGCAGAGGCGCTATGTGTACCACTAACAACAATCTTCAACACATCTATCAAAACAGGGCGACTACCTGAGGTATGGAAGACAGCAAATGTAGTCCCAATTTTTAAAAAAGGAGACAGACACGAAGCACTAAACTACAGACCAGTGTCACTGACATGTATAGTATGCAAGGTCATGGAGAAGATTTAACAGGAGAAGAGTGGTGGAACACCTAGAAAGGAATGAGCTTATCAACGACGACCAACACGGTTTCAGGGATGGGAAATCCTGTGTCACAAACCTACTGGAGTTCTACGACAGGGTGACGGCAGTAAGACAAAAGAGAGAGGGGTGGGTAGATTGCATTTTCTTGGACTGTAAGAAGGCGTTTGACACAGTTCCACACAAGAGATTAGTGCAAAAGCTGGAAGGACCAGGCAGGGATAACAGGGAAGGCACTACAATGGATCAGGGAATACCTGTCAGGAAGACAACAGCGACTCATATTACGTGGAGAGGTGTCAGAGTGAGCGCCTGTAATGAGCGGGGTGGCACAGGGATCAGTCCTTGGACCGGTGCTGTTTCTGGTATTTGTGAACGACATGACGGAAGGAGTAGACTCCGAAGTGTCCCTGTTTGCAGATGATGGGGAGTTGATGAGAAGAATTCAATCGGACGAGAACCAGGCAGAACTACAGAGAGACCTGGACAGGCTGCAGGCCTGGTCCAACAACTGGCTCCTGGAATTCAACACCACCAAGTGCAAAGTCATGAAGATTGGGGAAGGTCAAAGAAGACCACAGACGGAATAAAGTCTAAGGCTCCAGAGCCTACAAACCTCACTCAAAGAAAAGGATCTTGGGGTGAGTATAACACCGTCACATCTCCTGAGGCGCACATAAACCAAATAACTGCTGCAGCATACGGACGCCTAGCAAATCAAAGAACATCATTCCGACATCTTAATAAGGAGTTATTCAGGACCCTGTACACTGTGTACGTTAGGACCATACTGGAGTATGCAGCGCCAGTTTGGAACCCTCACCTAGCCAAGCATGTAAGGATACTAGAGAAAGTGCAAAGGTTTGCAACAAGACTAGTCCCGGAGCTAAGGGGTATGTCCTACGAGGAGAGGTTAAGGGAAATCGACCTGACGACACTGGAAGACAGGGTAGATAGAGGGGATATGACAACGACATATAAAATGCTGAGAAGAATCGACAAGGTGGACAGAGACAAAATGTTCCAGAGATGGGACACAGCAACAAGGGGACACATTTGGAAGTTGAAGACTCAGATGAATCACAGGGATGTTAGGAAGTATTTCTTCAGTCACAGAGTTGTCAGGAAGTGGGATAGTCTGGGAAGTGATGTAGTGGAGGCAGGATCCATACATAGCTTTAAGGAGAGGTATGATAAAGCTCACGGAGCGGGTAGAGTGACCGAGTAGCGGCCATTGAAGAGGTGGGGCCTGGAGCTGTTACTCGATCCCTGCAACCACAACTAGGTGAGTACAACTAGGTGAGTACAACTAGGTGAGTACACACACTGCTCTACACACACTACTCTACACACACTGCTCTACACACTGCTCTACACACTGCTCTACACACACTGCTCTACACACACTGCTCTACACACTGCTCTACACACACTGCTCTACACACTACTCTACACACACTGCTCTACACACTACTCTACACACACTGCTCTACACACTGCTCTACACACTGCTCTACACACACTGCTCTACACACTACTCTACACACACTGCTCTACACACTGCTCTACACACACTGCTCTACACACACTGCTCTACACACTGCTCTACACACTGCTCTACACACACTGCTCTACACACACTGCTCTACACACACTGCTCTACACACACTGCTCTACACACACTGCTCTACACACACTGCTCTACACACTGCTCTACACACACTGCTCTACACACACTGCTCTACACACACTGCTCTACACACACTGCTCTACACACACTGCTCTACACACACTGCTCTACACACTGCTCTACACACACTGCTCTACACACACTGCTCTACACACACTGCTCTAAAACACTGCTCTCACACACTGCTCTACACACACTGCTCTACACACACTGCTCCACACACTGCCTCACACACTGCTCTCCACACAACACACGCTCTCCACACAACACACGCTCTCCACACAACACACGCTCTCCACACAACACACGCTCTCCACACACTCCACACACGCTCCACACACGCTCCACACACTCCACACACGCTCTACACACGCTCCACACACTCCACACACGCTCCACACACGCTCTACTCACACTTAGCACACGCTCTACACACGCTCTACACACTCCACACACGCTCTACACACGCTCCACACACTCCACACACGCTCTACACACGCCCACACACTCCACACACGCTCTACACACGCTCCACACACTCCACACACGCTCTACACACGCTCCACAAACGCTCTACACACGCTCCACACACGCTCTACATACACTCTACACACGCTCCACACACGCTCGACATACACTCCACACACGCTCTACATACACTCCACACACGCTCCACACACGCTCTACATACGCTCCACACACGCTCGACACACGCTCGACACACTCCACACACGCTCGACACACTCCACACACGCTCCACACACGCTCCCCACATACTCCACACACGCTCTACACACGCTCGACATACACTCCACACACGTTCTACACAAACTCCACACACTCTACATACACTCCACACACGCTCTACACACGCTCTACATACACTCCACACACGCTCTACATACGCTCCACACACGCTCGACACATTCCACACACGCTCCACACACGCTCTACACACGCTCCACACACACTCCACACACGCTCCACACACGCTCTACACACGCTCCACACACACTCCATACACGCCCACACATGCTCTCACAAGCTCCACACACGCTCCACACACACTCTACACACACTCCACACACGCTCCACACACGCTCTATACATGTTCCACACACGCTCCACACACCCTCCATACACGCTCTACACACTCCACAAACGCTCTACACACGCTCCACACACGCTCTACACACGCTCGACATACACTCCACACACGCTCCACACACGCTCCACACACACTCTACACACTCTACATACACTCCACACACGCTCTACATACATTCCACACACGCTCCACACATACTCCACACACGCTCTACACACGCTCCATACACACTCCACACACGCTCCACACACTCCACATACGCTCTACACACGCTCCACACACGCTCCACATATACTCCACACACGCTCCACACACGCCCACACACACACTCCACACACGCTCCACACATATTCCACACACACTCCACACACGCTCCACGCACGCTCTACACACGCTCTACATACACTCCACACGCGCTCCACACACGCTCTACACACGCTCCACACACGCTCTACATACACTCCACACATACTCCACACACGCTCTACACACGCTAAACACACGCTCCACACACTCCACATACGCTCCACACACGCTCCACATACACACCCCACACTCCCACGAACCTTCACACAAGGTAGACTGTGTTTTCTTGGACTGTAAGAAGACTTTTGACACAATATTACACAAGAAACTGATATAAAACCAAGAGGAACAAGCAAGAATAACAGGAAAAATCACTGCAGAGGATAAGGCTTACCGGGAAAGTAAGGAAACAACGAGTGATGTTCCATTAAGAGTTGTCGGAATGGGTGTATGTAACGAGAGGGGTTCCACAAAGATCACTCCTAAATCCAGTGTTGTTTCTATTTATGCGTCTATGACATGACACGACGTGAAACTAATGTTGAGAAAACAAGCGAACGAGGACAAGGAAAGCTACAAAGGGATCTGGACAGGTTACAAGCCTGATCCGATAAATAGCCCCTGGCGTTTAACCCCGCTATGTGCAAAGTTATGAAGCTTGTGGAAGGACAAAGAAAACCGCAGACGGAATGCAGGCTAGGGGGTCAAAGGCTGCAAACCTCACTCAAGGAAAAGGATCTTGGGGTGAGTATCATAACGAACGCATCTCCTGAGGCTCACATAACCAAATAACTGCTGCAGCACGTGAGCGCCTGGCGAACCTAAGAATAGCTTTTAGACACATAAGTAAGGAGTCATTCACGACACTGTACACCATGTACGTCAGGCACACATTGGAGTATGCAGCACCACTATGAAACCCACACCTGGTCAAGCAAGTCAAGAAATTAGAGAAAGTGCAAAAATTTGTAACGAGACTAGTCTCGGAGCTAAAGGGTATGTCCTATAAAGACAGGTTAAGGGAACTCAACATGATGACACTGGAGGACAGGAGGTATATGGAGAATATGATTATGACGTATATAATACTGAGAGGAATTGACAAGGTGAACGGGGCCAGAATGTTTCAGAGAGGGAACACAGAAACAAGGGGATACAACTGGAAGTTGAAGACTCAGATGAGTCATAGGGATGTTAGGAAGTGTTTTTTCAACCTTAGAGTTGTCAGGAAGTGGAACAATCTGGAAAGTGATGTAGTGGAGGCAGGATCCATACAAAGCTTTAAGAAGAAGTACGATAAAGCAATGGAGCAGGGAGAAAGTGGACCCAGCAGCGACCAGCAAAGGGGAAGGACCAGGAGTTTGAATCGACCCCTGCAACCACATATAGGTGAGTACACGCACACACACACACAAACACACACACACACACCCTCCACTCCCCCCTCCATTTACCCCCACATCTCTACACACTCCACCCACATTCTTATCCACACATTCACCCTCCACACCCTTGACGCATACAGGATGTGTATAACACTTAGTGTGTAACTTAAGCTAATGAGGATCACTTAACTGGTGAGGATCACTTATCTAGTAAGGATCATTTAGCTGGTGAGGGTCATTTAGCTACTGAATATTACTTACCTGGTAAGGATCATTTAGCTACTGATGATCACTTGGCGAGGATCACGACTCCATCCTCTTGGTCAAGATTAAGAGACATGAGTCTACTGCATTTATTTGTGGAAAGATTGATTTCATTTTCAATTTCTGAAGATAACCTGTCATGACTGTGACTGATCTTACAGTGGTTCATGGACGTCATTTCTTCCTGGACTTGTCTGGGTGTCTCTTTCTTAAGCATAGCTTGATTACTTAAATCCAAGGTAAGTTGTAATGAACGACTAGAGTGGTTACGGTGATGGGCCTGGTGGGTACAAGCACCAAGTTTCGAGCCCCCGGCCAGTACTTTGTAATCCGTAATTAATTACCTTTAAGCACAGGATCTGCAAGTATAAAGTGTCGTAGCAATGTTGATACGACTTATTTTGCTGCAACATTTTGAAGCACACATCACTAACCTTTCTGGAATTGTATATATAATTTTAATTGAAGCGGTAAACCCGTGTGGATTATTCAGCACAAGCAGTGACGAAGACTCGGTCCTCTGTTCACTAATTGTGGCAAGGTGTCTGAGCAGACAGTGCTAGCTTACAGTGTGGTGGTCGTATTGTTTGAGCAGACAGTGCTAGCTTACAGTGTGGTGATCGTATTGTTTGAGCAGACAGTGCTAGCTTACAGTGTATTGATCGTATTGTTTGAGCAGACAGTGCTAGCTTACAGTGTGGTGGTCGTATTGTCTGAGCAGACAGTGCTAGCTTACAGTGTGGTGGTCGTATTGTTTGAGCAGACAGTGCTAGCTTACAGTGTGGTGGTCGTATTGTTTGAGCAGACAGTACAAGTTTACAGTGTAGTGGTCGTATTGTTTGAGCAGACAGTGCTAACTTACAGTGTAGTGGTCGTATTGTTTGAGCAGACAGTGCTACCTTACAGTGTAGTGGTCGTATTGTTTGAGCAGACAGTGCTAGCTTAGTGTAGTGGACGTATTGTTTGAGCAGACAGTGCTAGCTTTCAGTGTAGTGGTCGAATTGTTTGAGCAGACAGTGCTAGCTTACAGTGTAGTGGTCTTATTGTTTGAGAACACAGTGCTAGCTTACAGTGTGGTGGTCGTATTGTTTGAGCAGACAGTGCTAGCTTACAGTATGGTGGTCGTATTGTTTAAGCAGACAGTGCTAGCGTACAGTGTAGTGCTCGTATTGTTTAAGTAGACAATGCTAGCTTACAGTTTAGTGGTCGCATTGTCTGAGCAGACAGTGCTAGCTTACAGTGTAGTGGTCGTATTGTTTGAGCAGACAGTGCTAGCTTACAGTGTAGTGGTCGTATTGTCTGAGCAGACAGTGCTAGCTTACAGTGTAGTGGTCGTATTGTTTGAGCAGACAGTGCTAGCTTACAGTGTAGTGGTCGTATTGTCTGAGCAGACAGTGCTAGCTTACAGTGTAGTGGTCGTATTGTTTAAGTAGACAGTGCTAGCTTACAGTTTAGTGGTCGTATTGTCTGAGCAGACAGTGCTAGCTTACAGTGTAGTGGTCGTATTGTTTGAGCATACAGTGTTAGCTTACAATGTGGTGGTCGTATTGTTTGAGCAGACAGTGCTAGCTTACAGTGTAGTGGTCGTATTGTTTGATCGGACAGTGCTAGCTTACAGTGTGGTGGTCGTATTGCTTGAGCAGACAGTGCTAGCTTACAGTGTGGTGGTCGTATTGTTTAAGCAGACAGTGCTAGCTTACAGTGTAGTGGTCGTATTGTTTGAGCAGACAGTGCAAGCTTACAGTGTAGTGGTATCGCTAATTTTAAAACCAGGTACTTCTAAGAGAAGGTATCGCTAATTTTAACACGAAAGTTGTAGTGGCGGCCATTTTGAAAATGTGTAGATATTCGTTCGTTCAGACTCTCAGGTAAGGACCCACTAGGGGCGAGGGGGAAGTGGGGACAGAAGAAGAATAGCCGGTGAGAGAAGAGCTGAAGTAGAAGAGAAAGAGTCAGGACTAAACCCAACAGTCTAACTAATAAAAACACATTTGTAGATATTAAATTTTTCTTCACTTTATAACTTTTATGTAAATATTAAATTGTGTCTCTATAACATTACATATGATCGTTATATTAAAAGAATTAATTTTTTAATTATATTCAAGTATTTTTCATACAATTTATGATCATGTTTTATGCACAATGTCAGAAACTGATCATTAGATTTTATAATTGACTTTTTTTCGGTTATTAGTATAAAACAAAGAGCATGATTTTACAGGAATAGTGTAATAAATACCAACATTCAAAGCAGTGTTCTTAATTTTTCAATACACAATTAATTCTGACTGATGTATTTTTAAAACTAAACAAATGATTAAAACTTAAAAGAAATTGTCATTAATTATATGCATTTCCAAAATAATTTTTTGAGAATTATATATATATATATATATATATATATATATATATATATATATATATATATATATATATATATATATATATATATAATGGTGAAAAACACTACTAAAAATTGCTATATCAGCTTCGTTTGTGACGTATTAAGATCTTATTACAGCAAAATATTGTGTAAGTCACTTCTTCCGCCGTCCTCCTCCTCCTTCCCGCCTCCTCCTCCTCCTTCCCTTCTCCTCCTCCTCCTTCCCGCCTCCTCCTCCTCCTTCCCGAGAACTCAACTTCTTATCATTGATGCAGCGTTGGTAATCGCACGCTCTGTGCTTAAGTTAGAAGACGGGGATGCATCGGGGCGTGGACAAATTCCTAATTACTGAGCCAGGCCGAAGCTTCCTCTTCAGTAATAAGGTTATTCTCAAGGGCTTTCTTGACGAAGTCTCGGGTGGCGTGCTCGATGGATCCTGCCCGACTCTTGGTTTTGGCTGTTAGGCATAAAATTATACAATGAGAATGGATCCTCTAAAGTATGGCAGACCTCCAACATGTGTCATAACAGCCATTCGAAAGTTTTGTGGTCATTCAAACTATGTATTATGAACCTCCTATCGTGGAAAGGTTTTGCCATTCAGTGGCTTCATCAGTCCAATACATAGAAGGACAGTGGAAGGTGAGAAGGAGTTTGAGGTAATCAGTCCCTCAGCCTGGTGATGAGTCCATCAAACTTGATAAAAGTACAGCAAATGCGCGGAGAAGAACTTATATAGTGGAGACAGGTGAGGTGAAGTTGTTGCATGTGTCGTCACCATCGTCAACTTGGATTTATAAATCATTTACATAATTCCTGTCAGACACAGCAACATCTTGGAATCCTGAAGAAGGGAATTCTTCAGCTCTTGTCTCACCTTCAGACATCACCTGCTGCCACTGGTGGAATATTCACCAGTAACGACGCCTTTAACTGCTTCAACTTACCTGTCTGCAGCATATAAGCCACTTATCCATGCATATGCTGTAATATCAAAAATGGTTATAATTTTTAAAGGGATGGACCGGCAAGCCAGCGGAAGGCCTCGGTCAGATGACCAAAACCTCTAGTAGCGGATCATCATATGACTAAGAACCGCATCAGGAAACAGTTGTCCTCTTTCCTGACAAACCTACCTAACCATATCCTGTACATCATCTCCAAGCTGAGGGACAGATTACCTCACACTTTTCTCCTCTTCCACTATTCTCTTCTGTATTGGACTGATGAAGCCACTTGCTGGCGAAACATTTCCACAGTAAAGAAACCCAAGTCTTGGACAAGTGTCTTAGTCATCAATTTGTCAGTTTTCTTAACCATTTACATAATTAATCTCCTACGTCGGAAAACAAATACATAGTTTTATAGCTGGAAAAGCCTCATCTTAGTGTCATCAACACGTGTTTTGTATGACGTGTTGTTTTAAACCTTAACACTATTATACTTTTTAATTCATTATAAAATTTTCATATATATATATTCAAATTATTTTCATTGAGTTTCACTTGGCAGATAGCGCTCTATCTTATCTTTAGAATATATGGCACAAACCAACCCGTATCCTTCAAGTATCAACCTCGTAATTTACAGTGTGCTGTAATTGATCAATAGAATGTACATTAAAGTTAGACTGAATAAAATCCAGATACTGAGTTCTCAAAATAATAATACTCCACTATTTACTTTCTGTTTTATTTTCTCTATGTGAGATCGCTTGTGCAACTGGCAATTCTTTACTAAATTTTCGTATTTGAAATTGTTGTATGTAAAGAATGTAAAAATGGTACGTGATATTTACAGGTTTTGGAAAAATACACAAAATGCAAACATTTTATTGGAAACTTGTCTGTGCTGGGACTTCGGTAACTCCAAGTTTATATATAAGTAGAAAGACGAGCTTATAAATTGAAGACTATATAATTATGAACACGTTTTTCTGCCCACATGTGCATTTGGAGTGAGCAAGGTCTTAGCACCAAAATATTTCTAATGAAATGTCTCAGTGTTTGCCTTTTGTGTCTGCGTGCAGAATGTACATTATATATCTAGAATATATAAAGTTATACATACTTTTTTTGAATATCGTCTATGAAATACTCACAGTTGCCTGAGAATGGAGCCCACCCTGGGCACCACATTTTGCCATTGAAGTACAGTTCCCACCTATAGAAAGATGGACTGTGGCTGTAGCGACAGTTGTGTCCCATGAAAATCACCTCATCGTGGTCCCATAAACTGAAACACAACAATTTCATAATATATTAACCAAAGAAAAGATGAAAGGAACATCACAAAAGTACGCCATTCTAAATATTATCCCAGGGGTCGGCGAACTTTTCTGGTATTACCCCAAAATAAATTTGTGTAAAGCGAAATTACCCACAAGACTTGAAAGTCCACAGAATCCTGAAAAACACAAGAACATTCAAATTCAAAATAGTTTATTGAATCCATTTGTATGGAGAATAGTCATACGAACTCAACAGTATTATACGCGATTAAAACAACTTTAAAAATAAAACACAATATTAATAAAATAATAAAATAAAAAATAAACTTAATGAATTAAAAAATAGTAACAGACAAATTTAATAAAAAAAAATTAATTAAGGAATTAAAGAATTTAATTGAAAACATTTTCACTTCAGGTTTTGGAGCAATGATGTTGTTTCATTTTTGATACATCATCAAAATTAGGGCTTTTTGATGTCAGAGCAATTTGGACACTGTCGTCGGCGTTCACCCGATTTCTGGACTTTGTTTTCAAGTTAATGAGAGAGGAAAATCCTTGTTCGCAAAGATAGGTAGTTGCAAATGACAGCAGTATTTGTATTGCTTCCTCGTGTACAATATTACATTGTACACTCCTAATTGTTATGACAAATCACAAAACACTACCTTACCTTGGTCATCGAAACCTACTAACATAAACAATGAACTTCCATTGACTGCAAGCAGGGACAATTATTGATAGTGAGATAGGACACTAGGCCAAATGTTAGGTTATGGTGTGTCAACAATGGAAGGTGCTGTTGTCAAGCCGACTCCCGAGTCATTGTTGACACTCGCAGTGTTGCCAGCCCTTGTAGTCCTTACCCGTTTTACATCATTGCTAACTTAAGAAATGGTTCCTACAAATTAGATTTTTAATTTTATTAAGGAATTACAAATTATTTGTTTGAAAAAAATAACATTCGTAATTTGCCTCGTTTATTAAATAATAAATTTCTGTGCAGTTTTATATCTTTACTGAACCTTCATTACCCCCGAGATTTTCATTTTTACCCCATTTGGGGTAATTTACCCCAGTTCCCCGACCCCGGTATTAGCGTAATGTATTTGACCTTAAGACCAAAACTTACCCCGACAGCTTGTTGATGATAAGGCTGATCAGTGTCTCGGAGCCCTGGGCTTGGCATGGGTCCGGGGGCGACACCGTCATCATGATCATCACACCCACACTCACCAACATCCACGCCCTCATCATCAATTCCTGTCCCTTCACAATAATATTGTTAACTGCATATAACGTTGATATTCGTATATGTTTATATGGAAGGAAAGGTATTAGTTTGTTTAAATTCACAGCGTGTTGATGAAAACCGTAATATACGCATGACATTAAGACGCTGAACCAGTTCGCTTGCAAAGAACAATTTAACCCTGCTCACCGAAAATGAATAACCACTTATTGATTTTTAAATTTTATACTGTTTTCAAAGCCGGAAAACATACAAAGAACCCACATATTTAATAATTCTAATGCACCTAGAGAAAACCGCCAAAATACATATTTTTTTCTACTGACCTGAAGAGAATCGTATATGTAGTGTTCACCGTGAAACTGGACGAGAATACTGAAGACTGACCAGTAGTAGAGCTGAACCTCTTGTTTTTATCAGCCCCCCCCTCTTCCCCCTGATTATCACGAGGAGGGGGAGACCCAACTTCTGTTGGACGACGCTTATATCAACAATATAATTTCCTGTCTTAACCTGACATTTATTTCTGCATCCTGTTCTGTACCATGGCATGTCTTTCTTGAACTGCCGTCAGATAACATGTCAGCACACTACAGGCATATTATTAGTCCAATAAGTTAACATGTCTTTCTTAAACTGCCAGCACACCACAGGCTTATTACAAGTCCTGTAAGATGACATGTCTTTCTTAAACTGACAGCACACTACAGTTTCACACGTCCTGTCCCATGCACTAACGAGTACCCGTGTTTCTTGGAAATGCTATGCCAGGCAAGACTTAAACGAATTATAAATTATCTGTAAGTCAGAACCTGTGCAAGGGAATTACCCGTCCAAGGAGAACCTTCTCTCTCTTTTACTCCACACAAATAAGCTTCAGTGTTTGGTTGGTTAATGGGGTTTTAGACCAATTGACTACACGAAGGTCATTAAAGAAACGCGGGAAGAACTAAAAGCCTTTAATGAAATTGAAAGAAACCCAAAATATTTATTTTCTTATGCCAAATCTAAGTCGAGAACACCATCCAGTATCGGACCCCTACTTAGACGAGATGGGTCCTACACAGTAAGGCCGCATGTAACCTGCTCAACACCCCTCAATATGACTTTATTCATTAAAATAGGATTTACAGCAAACTCTCAGCATACATGTACTGAGAGACAAACTTAACGATGTGTATATATCCTTGGCTCACTGATAGTTAGTACTTTGCATTAAAGTAAAAACAAAAAAAAATATTTATAAATACATATATATTTCATATAACTAATAAAAATAATAATAATAAGGATAATAATAATAATAATAATAATAATAATAATAATAATAATAATAATAATAATAATAATAATAATAATAATAATAATAATTATTATTATTATTATTATTATTATTATTATTATTATTATTATCGTTTTTCTTCATCTTCTACTTCTTATCAAAGATAAGCATTAAACACGTAGGGGATCATACGGTGCCTGGGGAATAAGAGATGATTAGCTTTGACTCGAGAAAGAGGTGGGTAGCTAGGATTCTTTGCATCACAGAGCGAGATAAAAAAATGAAATGAAACTCGATGCTGCTAAACTTCTACACATGCACACATGCATTCACTGCTGCAACATATCCTCGAAAATTAGTCTGAACACCAGAAAGCCTAAACCAAATAGCCGACAAACTAATGCGAAAACTTTATATTAGACGACCTTTCGCCCTAAACAAGTCTTTTACAAGTCCAATTTAGGGCGAAAGGCTATGTAATACAAATGATAGATCTGCTAGCTGTGTGAAATCAAAGCACCTCAGTCTGCGTCTAAGGTGTGTCCGGGGAAGGTCATTCCCTCCCAGGAAGAGGTTAAGGTGGTGCGCAATAAAACCGGGTCCAGCAAATCCCATTATATTTTTCACATTCCCTTTGTTCTCTCGTTGATCTTTTTCAAACACAATGTCACAATCTTTGCCAACACTTAGTTTCTTCTCTGAGTTGTTTCAACTCTGCACATTGCAGTTTTAAAACGGGTTTCCTCCCTGCAGCCCTGGAAGGCACTGACCTCTAGCTTATAACAACTTCACGCTAGCACGAAAACACCTGTGTCTCACTTCACGCTAGCACGGGGAACACCTGTGTTTCACTTCACGCTAGCACGGGAACATCTGTGTCTCACTTCACGCTAGCACGGGAACACCTGTGTCTCACTTCACGCTAGCACGGGAACACCTATGTCTCACTTCACGCTAGCACGGACACCTGTGTTTCACTTCACGCTAGCACGGGAACATCTGTGTCTCATTTCACGCTAGCACGGGAACACCTGTGTCTCACTTCACGCAAGCACGGGAACACCTGTGTCTCACTTCACGCTAGCACGGGTAACACCTGTGTCTCACTTCACGCTAGCACGGGAACACCTGTCTCACTTCACGCTAGCACGGGTAACACCTGTGTCTCATTTCACGCTAGCACGGGAACACCTGTGTCTCACTTCACGCAAGACGGGAACACCTGTGTCTCACTTCACGCATAGCACGGGTAACACCTTGTCTCACTTCACGCTACCGGAACTCACCAATGTCTCACTTCACCTTAGCTCTTGAACACTGTGTTTCACTCACGCACACGAAACACGGTGTCTCCTTCCTGCTAGCCTGGAAGACATCTGTGTTTACTTCACGCTAGCACGAAACACCTTGTCTCACTTCACGCTAGCACGGGAACACCTGTGTTTCACTTCACGCTAGCACGGGAACACCTTGTATCACTTCACGCTAACACGGGAACACCTTGTCTCACTTCACGCTAGCACGGGAACACCTATGTCTCACTTCACGCTAGCACGGAACACCTGTGTTTCACTTCACGCTAGCACGGGAACATCTGTGTCTCATTCACGCTAGCACGGGAACACCTGTGTCTCACTTCACGCTAGCACGGGAACATCTGTGTCTCACTTCACGCTAGCACGGGAACACCTGTGTCTCACTTCACGCTAGCACAGGAACACCTGTGTCTCACTTCACGCTAGCACGGGAACACATGTGTCTCACTTCACGCTAGCACGGGAACACCTGTGTCTCACTTCACGCTAGCACGGGAACACCTGTGTCTCACTTCACGCTAGCACGGGTAACACCTGTGTCTCGCTTCACGCTAGCACGGGAACACCTATGTCTCACTTCACGCTAGCACGGGAACACCTGTGTCTCACTTCACGCTAGCACGGAACACCTATGTCTCACTTCACGCTAGCACGGGAACACCTGTGTCTCACTTCACGCTAACACGGGAACACTTGTCTCACTTCACGCTAGCACGGGAACACCTGTGTTCACTTCACGCTAGCACGGGAACACCTATGTTCACTTCACGCTAACACGGGAACACCTATGTCTCACTTCACGCTAGCACGGGAACACCTATGTCTCACTTCACGCTAGCACGGGAACACTTGTGTTTCACTTCACGCTAGCACGGGGAACACCTGTGTCTCACTTCACGCTAGCACGGGAACACCTGTTTCTCACTTCACGCTAACACGAAAACACCTGTGTCTCAGTTCACGCTAGCACGGGGAACACCTGTGTATCACTTCACGCTAGCACGGGAACACCTGTGTCTCACTTCACGCTAACACGGGAACACCTGTGTCTCACTTCACGCTAGAACGGGGAACACCTGTGTCTCACTTCACGCTAGAACGGGAACACCTTTGTCTCACTTCACGCTAGCACGGGTAACACCTGTGTCTCACTTCACGCTAGAACGGGAACACCTGTGTCTCACTTCACGCTAGAACGGGGAACACCTGTGTCTCACTTCACGCTAGAACGGGAACACCTGTGTCTCAGTTCACGCTAGCACGGGGAACACCTGTGTATCACTTCACGCTAGCACGGGAACACCTGTGTCTCACTTCACGCTAGAACGGGGAACACCTGTGTCTCACTTCACTGTGCTCCTGTAACACTGAACATGTTTTCTGTAATGTTTATGTAAATGATGACACAAACTGTGTAACGAAATTAATACTGATATTTCTTACAACTATGCTACTGTTATTTGCTTCCAAACAATGTTGGGTCCCACTCAATGGACATATTATATGCTTCCGTAGTCCATTTTAATTATTACCTTCAAGATGGGTAATGGGGAGGAATAACTGAACTATCAAAATACCAAGCATACTCACTCTTATTGCAATAAGATTCTCTATTTTCGTAGCTTTCCATACAGTAAAACGTATTTTATTTTATTTTTATCTTTTGAAATGTATATCATTCAGCATTTTATTACTGCGGACTTTAATTTTTACTTATGTAATTACAATAAAATTTGCATTTTTCTTAGTAAATTTTAGAGCTTATTGTTGATAATTTTTTTTTTAATCTTACTCAGAATGTGTAATGATTGAATACGACATGAATGCAAGAAAATACAACAGGATGTATTGTACAGTAATAATAGTATTAATTGTGTATTAATAGTTGTAACAATTAAATTAACATGTGCTCCTTCAAAACTATTTCGATCTTTCATTACATTAATGATATATAACATGGACACCTTGATGTATTAGACACATGTACAACACCGGGTTTAAGACGTATCGCCCACCACTGACTTTTCACTTAAAAACAGCAAATCTTTGGCGAAACATCTTGATAAGTTAAACACCCAGGTGTTACACGCATGTATTATTATTCATGTATTGAACTTGTTAAATATTACATGAGTTCCAAATTGTGATCGTTCAGTGAAAGGCAACGTAAACAAAGCCCACACGAAGCCTATAAGATGCGTGTATTAAAGTCAGTACAGTGACTATTACAGAAAGTACAGCGTATCATGTCTTGCGACACACAGAACAATGCATACAAATTGAAATTCATGACACAGTTCTCTTCATATACGTGAGACATGAGACAGTTTGTGTTACACTCATGACTGATGTTCCAGTCTTGGCAACTGATTAAAGGATTTCGATCTAAGGAATTGAAGCAACCCTCTTCTTCCCTGGATCAAACCCAGTTTTCTCCCAGTTCCCTGGTGCTGAATGGCCACTATGAGATAAGAAATTTCCGATGAATGTAATAATATTTCTATTTAAAGTGATCAGGAGAATTGCAGCCTTAAAGAATCATCAACACTCAACATCACACTAACTCATCAACACTCAACATCATACTAACTCACCAACACTCAACATCATACTAACTCACCAACACACAACTCATATCATCACTACATTAACTCACAACACTCAACATCATACTAACTCACAACACTCAACATCATACTAACTCCACCTCAACATCAACTAACTTCATCAACATCAACATCATCACTACTAACTACATCAACAAATCCTCAACTACTAATCACACTCAACATCAACTAACTCACCAAACTCAACATCAATAACTCATCAACCTCAACATCTACTAACTCACCAACACTCATACATCATCTAACTCATCAACACTCAACATCACACTAACTCACCAACACTCAACATCATACTCTAACTTTACCAACACTCAACATCACTAACTCCAACTCACTCAACACTCAACATCATCACTAACTCACCAACACTCAACATCATACTAACTCACCAACACTCAACATCATACTAACTCATCAACACTCAACATCATACTAACTCACCAACACTCAACATCACACTAACTCACCAACACTCAACATCTACTACAACTCACATACTTCACACACACTAACTCACCAACACTACAACTAACATACATACTACTCACCACTCAACATCATACTAACTCACCAACACTCAACATATACTAATAAACACATCATCTCTCCAATCAACATCATACTAACTCACCAACACTCAACATCAGGCTAACTCACCAACACTCAAGAACTTACTAACTTATCAACACTCAACATCACACTAACTCTACAACACTCAACATCATACTAACTCACCAAGACTCAACATCATACTAACTCACCAACACTCAACATCATACTAACTCTACAACACTCAACATCATACTAACTCACCAACACTCAACATCATACTAACTCACCAACACTCAACATCATACTAACTCACCAACACTCACATACATATTTACCTAACTTACATCAACACTCAACATCATCACTAACTCACCAACACTCAACATCATACTAAGTCACCAACAACTCAACATCATACTAACTCACCAACAACTCAACATATACATACTCAACACATATAATCATAACTAAGTCAACAATCAACATCATACTAACTCACCAACAATCAACATCATACTAACTCACCAAAATCACATCATACTAACTCAAAACTCACTAACTTTACCTCACCACTAACCTATTTATATCTTATAAATAAAATTAATCACACTATTCCTAGGTACCTCACCACACTCCTTGGTATATCCCTCACACTAGTTCCTGTGTATCCTCACACTCTACTCACCAATTCCTGTGGTGTATCCCTCACTCACATCTACCTTAATCTCACCACATTACCTGGAATCATACATAGTTCCTATCCTCAACACTATACTAATCTCACCACAGTCTTGACTCACACTAGTTCTTGTATCCTACACTACTCAGTGATCCTCATCACCTCACCTCACATCATTTCCCTGATCCTCATACATCTAGCCATACTAATCCGGTGTGTATCTCACTCACCCGTGAACCTACTATCTGTGATAAGCTTGATATCTCACCAACACCACTAGTTCCTGGTGGTGAATCCCAATCCATACTATCCCACACTAGTTCTTATCGCGGGTGATCCTCCTACACACTCACATAGTTCCTGGGAATCCACAGTCGGTGTAATCCTCACTACTATTCCTGGTGGTGATCCTCACACAACTCATACACTGGTGGTGACATCACTACTACCAACTCACTATACTTCCACACATCGGTGGTGAATCCTCACTACTAGTTCCTGGTGGTGTATCCTCACTCACTAGTTCCTAGGTGGTAGTATCCCTCACCACTAGTTCCTGGTGGTGATCCCTCACTACTAGTTCCTGGTGGTGATCCTCACACTATCCTGATATCCACTCTAGTCGGTGTATCCCTCACACTAGTTCCTGTGGATCTACTCATTGTGTATCCTCACACTAGTTCCACGTCGGTGGTGTATCCTCACACAGCTTGTATATAGTTCTCCTGAGTTCGGTGTATCCCTCACTACTAGTTCCTGTTGGTGTATCCTCACTACTAGTTCCTGGTGGTGTATCCTCACCACTATCCTGGTAGTATCCTCACACTAGTTCGTGGTGTATCCTCACTACTAGTTCCTGGTGGTGATCCTCACACTAGTCCCTGTGATCTCACTATTCTGGTGGTGAATCCTCACTACTAGTTCCTGGTGCTCACTATTTCTGTTATCTCACTCCTGGTGATCCTCACACTAGTTCCTGGTGGTGATCCCTCACTACTATTCTTGTGTATCCTCACACTAGTCCTGGTGGTGTATCCCTCACTACTAGTTCCTGGTGGTGTATCCCTCACTACTAGTTCCTGTGGTGTATCCCTCACTACTAGTTCCTGGTGGTGTATCCCTCACTACTAGTTCCTGGTGGTGTATCCCTCACTACTAGTTCCTGGTGGTGATCCCTCACTACTAGTTCCTGGTGGTGTATCCTCACTACTAGTTCCTGGTGGTGTATCCTCACTACTAGTTCCTTGGTGATCCTCACTACTAGTTCCTGGTGGTGTATCCTCACTACTAGTTCCTGGTGGTGATCCCTCACTACTAGTTCCTGGTGGTGATCCTCACTACTAGTCTGGTGGTATCCTCATCAGTTCCTGGTGGTGTATCCCTCACACTAGTTCTGGATCTCCACTAGTCTGTGGTGTATCCTCACTACTAGTTCCTGGTGGTGTATCCCTCACTACTAGTTCCTGGTGGTGTATCCCTCACTACTAGTTCCTGGTGGTGAATCCCTCACTACTAGTTCCTGGTGGTGAATCCCTCACTACTAGTTCCTGGTGGTGTATCCTCACTACTAGTTCCTGGTGGTGATTCCCTCACTACTAGTTCCTGGTGTGAATCCTACTACTAGTTCCTGGTGGTGATCTCACTATAGTTCCTGGTGGTGTATCCCTCACCACTAGTTCCTGGTGGTGTATCCCTCACCACTAGTTCCTTGTGGTGTATGCTTCAGCACTAGTTCCTGGTTGTGTATCCCTCACCACTAGGTCCTGGTGGTGTATCCCTCACCACTAGTTCCTGGTGGTGTATCCCTCACCACTAGTTCCTGGTTGTGTATCCCTCACTACTAATTCCTGGTGGTGTATCATTCACCACTAGGTCCTGGTGGTGTATCCCTCACCACTAGTTCCTGGTGGTGTATCCCTCACCACTAGTTCCTGGTGGTGTATCCCTCACCACTAGTTCCTGGTGGTGTATCCCTAACCACTAGTTCCTGGTGGTGTATCCCTCACCACTAATTCCTGGTGGTGTATCCCTCACCACTAATTCCTGGTGGTGTATTATCTCTTTCCACAACTGTTAGATGATCCTCATCTCTATCTCCAATATTTTCGTTATGATAACTTGAAGGTCCATTTTCTCACTGTGAAACTTTTATCAACTTTTTTTTAGTGAGAGATCAAGTTTGGTTTTCAACTTCCTTGGGACTAATTTGTTAACATTATGAATTAATATTATTACGGCTTTTTTGTCTGATGCCTTGAGAATGTCTCTTATGATCGTCTTCAAACTTGTAAAGCAGATTTAACTTGCTGAGATGAAGGATCTATATTTTTTTCGACAGTGTAATTGCGAATTTCTTGATTTTATTAAAAAAAAAAGAATAAGTGATGTTGTTTCCTGTGTGTTAATTTAAGTTCGCCTCTGATGAACACCTAACTTGCTGTCATTATATATTTGTAACAAAATAAGGTTTGATGAATTAGACACTTGTCGGTTCTCTGAACCATTCATCTAAAAATAAGATTAAACATTGTTTTAGGCTTTCTTATTGAAAAATTGACCATTTAATACAATAACTGAGGATTTTGAGGCTATCGGTGTTTGTAGTATTACTGGAAATTACCTCCTTTGATCGACATCAAATTTCTAACACCTGTGTATTTTGTTCAAAGAAAGATTATCTTTATTATTTGGCTCTTTGATAATTTTAATCACCTTATTATTTGGCTGTTGTATAATTTTAATCACTAAATTGTGATATTAGTTTCGGTGAGATAGTGTGAGATGTTTCGTCAGTGGGTCTGAGGATATCAAAGTAGTGGGTCATGTTTACCGGAGATTAAGCTAGCTCAGGAAACAGGACAAGTCTTAGTCATATAATGACCCCTTGCTGGAGCTTTTGGTCATCTGACCGAGGCCTTTCTCTGGCCTACCGGTCCACCCCTTTAAAAATTACTTAACGTTCATTCGAGGGTTGGGAGTGGTTTTAAATTATGTAAATGCCAATATGTCATTTTATTAAACAAATGGGAGTATAAATGTTAATTACTATAAGACAAAATATAATCTGAATTAAAGTCTAAAATGTTAAAACTTGTTTTGTAAAATTTTGCCAAAAAGAATGCCTGTGGATTAAAAAAAATATAATATTTTCTATAATAAAAAATGCTTATCTGGAATATGTTTTTCAAAGTTTATAGCTGATATATACAATCATTTACGACGGGGGCAATAAAGCAATCCTTTAGAGATGGCGAAATTAGCTGTACCTTGTGGCCCTGAATGCAAACTTGATAAATCTGAGAGTTAAATTGTCAAGACAGGTGCACCATAAGGGCAGGAACAAGTGTAGAGAGAGAGAACACTGACAGGTGCACCATAAGGGCAGGAACAAGTGTAGAGAGAGAGAACACTGGATATATGCTTTACTAACGCTCGCCACATTCTGGGAGTGGATAACTCAGAGACTAATTTCATTCTCCTTCCGTTTGGATACCAGCCTCATTAACAGCACACTAATCAATGCAACCACAGGTATTAATCCTCGGGGTATTAATACTCGGGGTATTAACGTAAAAGCCGGAGTTGTTAATACTGCGACTGACCGAGACGCGTAGCCGAGACTATCTTCTCTACATTCACGCTTTACCTTTCCTAAAGTCACTCTTTATTTTATCTTCAGTCACTCTCTACCTTCTCTACAGTCACTCTTTACCTTCTCTACAGTCACTCTCTACCTTCTCTACAGTCACTCTCTACCTTCACTACAGTCACTCTCTACCTTCTCTACAGTCACTCTCTACCTTCTCTACAGTCACTCTCTACCTTCTCTACAGTCACTCTCTACCTTCTCTACAGTCACTTTTACCTTCTCAGTCTTTCACCTTCTCTACAGTCACTCTCTACCTTCTCTACAGTCACTCTCTACCTTCTCTACAGTCACTCTCTACCTTCTCTATAGTCACTCTACCTTCTCTACAGTCACTCTCTACCTTCTCTACAGTCACTCTCTACCTTCTCTACAGTCACTCTCTACCTTCTCTACAGTCACTCTACCTTCACTACAGTCACTCTCTACCTTCTCTACAGTTACTCTCTACCTTCTCTACAGTCACTCTCTACCTTCTCTACAGTCACTCTCTACCTTCTCTACAGTCACTCTCTACCTTCTCTACAGTCACTCTCTACCTTCTCTACAGTTACTCTCTACCTTCTCTACAGTCACTCTCTACCTTCTCTACAGTCACTCTCTACCTTCTCTACAGTCACTCTCTACCTTCTCTACAGTCACTCTCTACCTTCTCTACAGTCACTCTCTACCTTCTCTACAGTCACTCTCTACCTTCTCTACTCATCTACCTTCTCTACCTTCTCTACAGTCACTCTCTACCTTCTCTACAGTTACTCTCTACCTTCTCTACAGTTACTCTCTACCTTCTCTACAGTCACTCTCTACCTTCTCTACAGTTACTCTCTACCTTCTCTACAGTCACTCTCTACCTTCTCTACAGTTACTCTCTACCTTCCTACAG